>CAUYSK010066143.1:0-67096 GCA_963575035.1 Avahi laniger
AGCTCTTTGAGGTATCTCCAAATTCTTTTCCACAGGGGTTGTACTAATTTGCAGTCCCACCAGCAGTGTAAGAGTGTTCCTGTCTCTCCACATCCTTGCCAACATTTGTTGTTTTGGGATTTTTTGATAAAGGCCAATCTCACTGGGGTTAGGTGGGCATTTTGCATTCCTCAGCCGTGCTGAAGACTGGCGAGACAAAGGGAAGCTGTGAAAAACGGCTGGATGAGGGTGGCGCCAGGGGAAACCACTTAATAAAGAGTCTGGGTCATTGCTTCCTAAGATATTGCTCTGGGAAACTGGGTTATTGAAATGATGGAAAATGGGTGGCAAGGTGAGGAGGTGGATGCGAATAACCATGGCAAGCAAACTATCCATTTTCTTATTATTCCACTTTCCTTGGGACTAAAAATAGATCATATAGGCAATTGCAACCAAGTCCAGCAATGACTTACATCTTCTGCAACAGCAGCTGCTGGCTTTTTTTTTGGCCATATGAAGAAATGCTCTCCTACCTTTGGACAAATATCACATACTTTTTGTCCTGACCACCTAGTCTGTGTTCTATATATTATCTCGATGTGTACGGTGTTCTGTTTTTACTTTAAAATACACTTTATAAGAGTAAATAAGAAACAGTTGTGGAATTACAGAGCCAAAATCAGAATGCTTTTTGGAAACCATTCCCTCAATGCAGGAATATTTTTTTTTTGTCATCCTGAAAGATAAGTTCTATTTAAATCTCTTCAATTACAAGGAATTCACTACTTCATGATGTAGCAATTCTATTATTAAATTGTTGGAAAGTTCTTTATGATTTTCATTATCTTATGCAACTGGTTATTTAGCACCTACTTTATGCCAGGCACTGTATTGGGCACTTTGGCTCTAGTGGTTAACAAAATGAACTCAGTCCCTGAAGGTACAGAAGTTACAGTTTGCTCCCGGTAACTTTCTGGTGAATATGTGCAATTGAAAACAACAGAGAACAAGGCTGTTCATTGTCTTTCCTATATGAGAGTTCTCTGAAGTTTGTAGAGAACCTGTGAATTTTCCCTTACCAATACAGCTTGTGGGGTGGTGAGGATTTCTCAGCTGCAAGCAAGCAAATCAATTAACAAAAGCCCTGGCTCACTTAAGCAAAAAATGCATCTATTTGTGGGAAATGGATTATTTCAGAAAATTGAAGGGAGAGTGGAAGAATCGGCCAGGAAAGAACTGAACAGAGGCAGCTTAGACGATCTAAATAGAAACTAATGAACAGTCTTTTCAAGATACTGCTATTGTTTCAGCAACAATTGTTTTCAGTCTTTGATCAAAATTCAGATTTCAAGGAGAGAGTATCTGATTGGCCTGGCTTGGTCCCATGCCCACCCTTTGGCTGGAGGTAGCAGCAGAACTTCTCAGTGTCCCCCAAGAATGCACCCATGTATCCCACTTGGAATCAGGCGGTTTTTGCTAAAAGTACACACAGGAACATCATAGATTTTTCCTGGGGATTAATGTCAAGAATAAATATCTGTATATCTATTTTCTAAAGGGAAAAGTCTTTTCCTCTCTCAGTATTCCAGCAGCTCCCCACGTTTTCTTAGTGATTACAACAGTATCTCAGATCATGTCTGCAAGCTCTTTGAGGGCTTTGGAAGATAATTCACTTGGGCCCAGAATCATAAACTTTCTCAAAGCTTCCAGGTGCGCTTGCTCTGGCATTTACATCGACCTGCTCAGTTTAATTTCGACACCAGTATCCTTACTAGCAGAGATCAGAGAGCAACTGAATACATCTGCCTTCACCTTGCAGAACTGTGCAGTGTTTAAAAGAGCAAGGGGTTTTGCAACCAGAAAAGACTGAGTTTAATCCCTATTCCTGTGTCATATGAGTCGTGTGGCCTTCGTCTGGTTATTTATTTATTCTGTGTCTCCATTATATCCATAGAAAATGGATATAATGCCATAGGGTTGTTGGAGGAGCAATCGTGTCAGTCTGGAGACAGAAATCACACCAGTTATTTTAACGGAGACATTTCATGTAAAGAATTATTAATGAAGTATTGAAGAAGTGAAAAGGCAAAAAGGAAAGCTAAGAAAGTGGCAATCATAGAAGCAGTTACTGCCCTAGAACTGGGGGAATACACGGTAGAGTTTGAAATTGTTAAAATGTAGACTCTTGGAGGAGGAGCCCTGCGAAGCTGAGCGTAGACCTCTAGAAGGGGTC
This sequence comes from Avahi laniger, assembly GCA_963575035.1. Taxonomy (NCBI): domain Eukaryota; kingdom Metazoa; phylum Chordata; class Mammalia; order Primates; family Indriidae; genus Avahi; species Avahi laniger. The sequence continues at coordinate 2,213 of CAUYSK010066143.1, forward strand.
ACTGCTCAGCCATTGTTGCCTCAGGAGCTTGCAGGTGGGGTGGGACCAAACCCTCCAAGGAGGGACACTGACTGGTGCTGGGGTCTCTAGGAGGCATTGTGTTGTTGGTTCTGCTAGTGTTGGAAAAATAACCTGGAATCAAGTGCACTATTGGAATAACTTGCTTCTGCCCCCAGGGTGGAAGATTCATAGCTAGGATAGCGCTGACAGGAAAAAACAGTAAGAAAAAAAAGGAGGAGGAAGCACACAGGGAGGAGAGTGCCTTCCTCCTTCAGACTTGTAGTCTTCCTCTCATGGGCCCTGTCCACAAAGCCTACCAGGGATAGAGCTAATAAAGAAGAACAGGTCTGCAGAGTCTCAGCCCCAGAATCACAGAGCAGGGTACAAAAGAGGGGGCAGGTTTTGATGCTGAGAAACAGTGACTTAGTAACTGGCCACCCCTTTGACTACTCAGCAAACACAGGTGCCATACAAGAAAAGCAACTTCAGGCTTCCCCCTAACAAAATGCAAATGAAGATGTTCTCAACCTTCTCCTGAAAGGAGAGAACACAAAGTCCCAACCGTCATTTATCTATCTCTGGGAGATAGTCTCCATATCCATCTTTGAGCTATCTTAGTTAATTCAAAGTCTCATCAGAACATTTTATTACTCAAAGACTACAATGTTTTATGTAAAGTAATAAGGGGAAGGAGAAGAAGCAATATGAAATTAGTTTCTATCGGGGTGGACAAATTCCAACTCATGGGTCAAATCCAAATTAAGAAATAAAGTTTTGTTGGAACATAGCCATAGCTATTAACTTACATATTGTCTGTGGCTGCTTTGGGGCTACAATGGCAGAGTTGAGTAGTTGCCATGGAGACCATATAGTCCACAAAACCTAAACTATTTACCTATCCATTTACAGAAAAAGTTTTACCCCTGCTTTAGATACACATATAACTCTGTCTGTCTCTGTCTCTGTGTCTCTCTTTCTAACTGGCCTATTCTAAGTTTTCTGTGCTGTCACCTAGAACCTCAGCTGCTCAGGGTCCTTTAGCTGGTGAGATAAACCAAATATTCATTCTTGAATGAATGTCAGGATCAATTCAGACGTTTCTGAATCCTCAGTGGTTATGTCTTTTTTTGTTTGCCAGAGTTTTCTATTAACTTTATTGATCATGGAAGTACTAAGATACATTCCAGAGAATCCCAAGTTTGAGACATGGTCCTCCCTCCTTTCAGTTTGTAGTAACAACACAATGTGCTCTTGGTACTCAGGATCAATTGGCACCCATCCAGCAGAGTAATTCCTTCTTTGTCCATGGGTTCAGGGTCATGAGGACCCCAAAATGACCACATGGCAGCTTATTTTCCAATCCAATGGAATTGTTGTGTTCCTGAAAGGAAGCATTCTTCCCTTTAGAATAAGAGCTTCAAACCAGTACAGATCACCATGGCAGGGACAAGAGGCAAAAATTCTGCAAGAAGCTTATCAAGTGTATTAGTGGGAGGAACCACTCTCACGTCCACCCTCGATTCCTGGACCCATGCATTCTGGCTGTGGGTGAGGGAGCACTGAATACTGATCACTGATTCTAAACTGATTCCTGTAAGACAGAATCCCATACTTTCAGGATATTGTCTTTTAACTGGCACTGTAACCTAGTTTTCAATGAGCCACCCCACCATCTTTTTCAGGCCAGCTGCTTCTGGGTGATAGGGACACGGTTTGACAGATGGGCATCTGGCATGCAGTGTCTTCTGTACAATCTGATCCAAAAGATATCAGTGCCAGTGACAGACCAGGCATTCCTCCAAATCAGGGGGCATGCACTATGTCCTCAGGCAAATAAAGGCAGCCAGCTCAGACAGACATCCATGGGGTACTCTCAATCTCCAGCCCTGTGTGGGTGCTCTTTGTGCTTCTTGCTTTTTTTTTTTTTTTCTGGAAATCATCCTCTTATAGATACTCTCCTCCTGGGCATCTCGTCACTGCTGTCAAAGGCTTCTCAGCCCGGAAAGACTCCTCTACTAGAAACTGGGAGGCTTCCAAGCCACACAGAGAGATTTCTTCCTGCTGAACAGCATGGGCAATGGCTTTCTAGACCTCTACGGACTTCATGACAGCTGCATCCTAATTGGCATAATTCTCCACGGTCACTCAGCCAGAGCAGGTATTGTGGGCCTGGAAAACGAGTCACTTCTTTCTCCAGGGCACAGCAACTGTGTCAGGACAAGACTAGCTTAGCGTGCCTGGGCCCCAAGCCATGTTTCAGGTCAGCTATGCCAAGCTCTATGGCCATTGCCCACCCCCTTCCTTAGCATTTAATGCAATAGTTGACATGAATTAAAGCAAACCTTATTTTAGTCATTTCTGCTAAAGATGTACATGGTGAAATTAATTCCATCATATAATTATGATGGAATAATTTCCATCATAATTCCATCAGGGTTTCATTGGTCCCAGACAATTATTACATGGGATCCTGGAAAGGAACAAATAAGCAAGATTCTGGATAAGCCCAAATCGCAAGAATTATTGACGTGTCAGTTTGTATGTATGTAAGCATGCAAGTGCTTTTTAATTTAATAAGAGCAATAATATTTGGATGTTGCAAATTTTGAATACGTTTTCCCGGTGTGTAGTTGGCCTTTGAATTTTTATGTAAAGGAGTTTGAAATTTTAATCTGAGGCTAATTTGTTTGGCATTGAATCAGAAAAACTTCATAAATATCCAAATAACATTTCTTTTATTTCTTCTGATTCTATGATTCTTCGTGCTACAGAATTGGGGCAGGGCTGGGAGCCATTTGCAGCCGTGCTTCTAACTCTACCTAATATGTTGTGTGTGACCCGGGCTTGGCCTCTCTGGGTCTCAATTTCCTCATCTGTAAACTGAAGTGAGTAGATGAGTAGTGATCCCTACGCCTTTTTCATTTTAAAACTGTGTTATGAAATGACACCACGTGATATGATTTCACATAATGTGACTAATAAAGGGACACGGTAGGGGCTGAATTAGCTGAAGACAACCATTACTTTCACATTTAAATTCAAACTCTTCTGAGCCTCAATGCTCAAGATAAAGCAACTATGGGTTCATATGAAATACAGATGGTATATCCGATCTGAGTATATCTCGGTTTTATTTCTCCAGAAAATTGGCAAAAGATTTCTCCGATATTTTCCGGTAGCCGAGAAATTCATTCTAGGGCTTGGCAGGCGGAAGCACATGGCTGGTCACTATAAAATCAAATTGCTCAGAAGGGCAATACAAGGGGTTTTGTTTGTTCTCTATTTTGTCTCTGCTAGGTCAGAATGCCTCTTTGAATGTTAAACAGCCACTTCCTGTAGCCAACATAGTCTAACCTGAAACACGAGTAAGAGAATGCAGCTGGAAAAAGGTCAGGAGGGGTGAAAAAATGGAAAAGATACTGGAAGAAGAGCGTCCTGTTAGCTTTATGTGAGTATTGGGATCTGGCCTTGCACTCCTCTTAGGAGTTCACACCCTCGGAAATGCCTCCGCATCCTGGGAAGCAGAGTTTGGCGTGAGAAAGGTGCCGCTCATTCATCCCTTGTCTGAGCCACTTGCTCCTGTTCCATATGCGGACCCAAGGGAGACAGACCCACGGAGCAAAGCAAGAGGCACAAGAAGGAATTTGACTGAATGCTGGTCATGAGTTTACGTTGTTAGTGAGGATAGTGTCTTCTATAAGAGAGAGACTTACAGAAGACCAGGGGCTGCTCCCGGAGCCCAGGTGGGGACTGGAATTTGAGCCCCTGGGCACAGGTCAATAGCTGCAGATGGAGCTCAGGCTTCCTCAGCTCAGGCCAGTGCCCTCAGAAAGCCCCCGTGCTTTAACTTTAATGCTCTGAGATCACCATCCTGAAATATTTAATAATTCTATCCTGAATTTGTGTTTTATAAGTGAAAATGGGTGAGACAATGGAACATGAGCCAGGGGGGCGTAGGGCCTCTGCTCATGCGCTACCTCGCCTCCTGCCACCCAGGGACGGTTCTCAGCTGCCTGCTCCGTGGGCGACCGCAGGTGCCCTGCGTCCCTGGCTGGGGCCTGGGTGTGGCGCAGGAAGGGTTGGACCCGGCGTGCTGGTGCTGAATTGAGGGGCTGGGTCTTACGCATCCCTGAAGTATTTTTGCGCCCAGAGAATGCAACATCAGATAGCAAATTGAAAAAAATCATGGCAGGTCAAGAGAAAGACTGCTGAAAGATGGAAAAAAGCTTTTTCTTTTTCTTTTTAAGCCAAAGGCCCCATATTTTAATTTTGCGCTGGGTCCCACAAATTCTGTAGCTAACACTGGTGACGGGGATTGATAATGACCGTCCACGAGGTGAGCTAGGCCGACCTCTGAATCCAGGGAGGAGTAAGGTGAACCCCAAATCCACAACACCAATCTGGAGGCCAGAGCTGGGATAAGGGAGTCCCGAGTTTGAAGCAGGGGAGGTAAGACAAGAAGGAAACTGAGTTCAGGTGAAAGTGTGGCTAGGGCATTCTGAATCCCAACACACGCAGTTTTACGTGTGCGTGAGGCTTCGTTTGACCCAAATGGCCAAAGTGAGGCCAAAAAGTGTTATGCGCAAAGCTCTTGTCAGTCCTCGAGAGGAGAAATAAAGACGATTATATATTTTTCTGATCTGGAAGGAATTTACGGAGGACTACATTTTTCTTTTAAGCTCTCTGTATGATGGAATGAATTTCCATGATGAAAATTCAGTTGTCTATTATGCATTTAATGTGAATGTAATTTTTGAAGAAAAAAATGCTATTATACCCCACAACATTCTTTTTTGCGTGTTTTAATCTAGGGGGAAGAAAAAAAGCTTGCATTTTCTCTCTTGGGTTTGGCATCTTCAGTCACATACTTGGGGGACATCAATATGGGCTATTGCTCCTGATAACGAAGCTAGGAAACCTGCAGATAGGTTCTCTCCGTTTGGGACGGCGGGCGCGTGGCGCCGCTTTGCTCAGAGCCTCTGAACTTGCGCTGAGTCAAGCAAGAGCCACAGACAGCGCTCAGCACCGCTGTTTCTTTTTAACAAAATGGAATTTAGTTAAACATAATTCATCCTGTTAATTTATTCTCCTGAAGTCTTTATAGTTTCAAAGTTGCTACTGCGAACTACAGGTTAGTGGTAAGAAAATTTTTAACCATATTTTGAAACAGACGTATCAGAACAGCAGGAGAGCCGGGAGGAAGTTTGGAAAAAAGTGACATGTGGTTTGTTTGACACTTTAACTTTTTATTTGTTTAGCAAACACTCCCATAATGCTTACCATTGTGTCAAGCACTGTTTCAAGTGCTTTACCAAGAGGAATTTAGTATTTATCACAATCAGGGCTGAGTTATCCAGTGAGCACAGTGCCTAGCATCCATGAAAATGTTTTAATTTTAATCTTTCAAAGTCAGAAGAAAAAGTTGAAAATAATAATGAATCCAGCCTAGATTATATTTGTCTATACACCAGTGCAGTTATAAAATATAACTTTTAATATTATTTTATGGAGGAAGGGACCTATGAAAGCAAATGTATCCAGAGCCTACAAAAACCATAATATAGTTCTGGTAGCAACTCTGCTGTGATCTCAATTTTATGGATGAGAAAACCAAAGCATGCTTAAGCATGCTTGCCCAGTGCTACAGAGCTAGCAGTCGACAGAGCTGAGACTCAAGCCCAGGCAGTCTGGTTCCAGTGTTCCAGCACTATCCTGAGCTCTGTGGATATGTTCTTCAATGGAGTATTTCTCATGAAATTCCCAGATAGCTAAAAAAACACAAAAAACAACAAACAAACAAAAAACCTCTCTATAAAACCAAAATGTTTAATTTATGATAATAATTTTGGAAGAAGGTCTTCCATACATTTGTTATGTACTTCCTGCCTTACTAATTAGATCATCCTGAACGCAATGTAGTCTTTTTCATGATGGCAGTGTCCTTGTCCATGGGTAGCCTTTTTTTTTTTCAGCATATTATGGGGGTACAGATGTTTATGTTACGTATGTTGCCCTTGCCTCCCCCCGAAGACCGAGTTTCAAGCGTGTCCATCCTTTGGATGGTGCGCATTGCAGTCTTTGTGTATGCAAATCCCGTTCCCTCCTCCCCCCTTCCCCCTGTCCGACATCCAATAGATGTTATTCTTATGTGTACACTTGTGTGTTGATCAGTTAATACCAATTTGATGGTGAGTACATGAGGTGCTTGTTTTTCCATTCTTGGGATACTTCACTTAGTAGAATGCCTTCCAGCTCTATCCAGGAGTATACAAGAGGTGCTATATCACCATTGTTTCTTAAAGCTGAATAGTACTCCATGGTATACATATACCACATTTTATTAATCTACTCATGCATCGATGGACACTTTAATTCAGTTATTTTTAGCTCCAGAATTTCTGCATAGTAGTTCTTCGTAGTTTCTGTCTGTTGTTATTCTCATTCTGCTCATGCATTGCCTTCTTCATTTTCTGGAGATAAAATCTGTGCATGCTGCCCTTCAATTCAATAAGCATCATTATGACTCTTATTTTGAATTCTTGGTCTGGTTATTTATAAATCTCTGTTTCTTTAATGTCGGTTTGTGGTGATTTAATTTGTTTCTTTGTTTTAGTCATGTTTTCTTTTATCTTGTTATCTTCTATGAGTACTTCAGCAGTTCAGAAATCAGGCAGGTCCCCATTTTTGGTGTCTGGCTTTGTTCAGGAAGGACACTCTCCAATCAGCCTGGCTACAGACTCTTGAGACCTCTCAAGCTTTGTCTGGGGATGTGTCCTCTCTAGGCTTTTGCTTATAATCTGTTAACTAAAGTTAATTTAAGAGTGTGGTATGTGATGTGTGCATGGATGGGTAAACCCATGGTTTATATCAAAGAGACATCACCATTTGAAATAAGTTTTTATTGGTAAAATTGAAATTTTGTTAAATATTTTCCGTGGTCTTAAATTTGTTCTAAACTATCTCATTATTGAGTTAATAGTAATAAGAATAGTAAACATACTATGTGCACGCTTGTGTGTGTCTATACAGTCACCTTTTATGATGTTCCAGGTTCTTCTTAGTGAGCTTGGTATATGTTTTCTCCATTACATAAACCTCTGCCAATTTACTTTGAAAGCTGTATCTGTTACTTAACTGGTGGTTTCTTTGTGTTCAAATCTGAATCCCAGATACCTGGGTCAGGTGCTTGTTTGGCCATTTTTTGTTCTTTGATTTGTGGCCAGTTTCTCAGAGCATCTGTGGTGTAGTTGTCTCCTACTACAGACCTTGTTATTGTGGGCTATGTTGTCGTTTTGCAAGTTAGTACATATAAAGCATTTAGAATTGTGTTTCACACATGGAAAGTATTCAAAAATGTTAGTCATTGCTGTTGCTATTATCATCATAGTTTTTAGATTCTGACTTTTCTCTCTTTAAAGCCACTGTAACTTTTGTCATCTCTGAAGACACCACTTGTATTCTAGCTCATCCAGATACTGAGTAGCACTTGGTGTGTCGAACTTATTATCAAACACTTTTGTGAAGATAACCCTGTGTTTACTTCTTATTTGTATATTTCTTACATTGTCCACAAAACTGAGAAATTCACACTGACTTAGACGATACCATAGTCTCTAAAGGAAAAGTACAATAAAACACAATTACAGACAAAACTTGCCCAAAAATTACCTTAATGTGAATTTGTCAGAACACTCCAATTTAATCAATACTTAATTTCTCTTCTCTCCTCATTGTGTGTCAAGGTGATACCTTGGTGAAATGTGTTTTTCATTTTAGGGACAGTTGACATTCAGGGATGTGGCCATAGAATTCTCTCAGGAAGAGTGGAAATGTCTGGACCCTGCTCAGAGGGCTTTGTACAGGGACGTGATGTTGGAGAACTACAGAAACCTGGCCTCTTTGGGTGAGAAAAATGTCTTCCAGAAGTCAGGAATCTGCCCTTGTGTGTCTTTGCATTTAATCTTGTGTGCCTCTTGGAAGCCCCTGCATTGCTTGGCTGACACTGAAGCCTTGTTCACTCAGGAATGGAAAGCTCCGTAATGCAGCATGTAGACTTTAAGCATCCCCCTCTTCAGATGTTCTGCTCCATTCATGATACAGCAGTGGTGAGGTGATTCCAGAGCTGAAATATATCAAAACTTACAGCAAACTTTCAAAACATCCAGTTCCCTATTTTCTGCTCTTATGCTTTTGATTCTTGGAACAAAACAAAATATCTGCATTTTACAGTATTTGCTAAGCTTTCAGAAGGAGGCACTCAGTGGATAAATTTGTGGAATAATTTCCTAGATGCATCTGTAATGTCCTCTGTTCTCACATAAACATAGGGCTGGGATTCTAGAAAATCCAGAATATATCATGTTTCTTTTATTTTATAAGCAGGATGCTCTCTTCGTGGCCTGAATATTATCTCCATGTTGGCAACAGGGGAAGAGCCCTGGGCTGTGGAGAGCCAGGTGCAAACAGCAAGGAAACCAAAGCAGTGGGAACATAGCAAAGGTGTGGTCACAGGTAAGCGATCACTCAGATGAACATAGTGGGAGCTGTACCATTAAATAGTGTGTGGGAATCTCTCAACAAGTTGGGGGGATATGTGGGGAAACACAAGTTTATGTCCTGTGAGTTCTCAAAGGAAATATTAAACTTTCCCCACTTACCACTTTATTCTTCAGACGTGTAAAAATGTATCCTTTTACCCTCCAGTGGTGCTGCGGCTCAAACAGAGACCAACAGAAAGTCCTTACCGTGATGGGCAGCACTCTGTCATGTGGCTCCTACGACCTTTCTGATTCCTTCAGTCCGAGGGGTCTGGGGAAGGTCCTTTCACAAAGGGCCCCTTCTCCCTTGGGTCTCTTCTGTACTTGATTCCATTTGATGCTCCATTCACTTTCCATGTAGATCAGAGCAGAGGCCTCCATAGCCCTGATGCCTGGAGCTGTCCCTGTTCCATCCCATTTCATGCACCTGTAAGACCCAGTCAGGAGATGGGACATGCTGGCTGCTCCTCCTTTGTATCTGGGGCCCCAGAAACTGCGTGGAGCTGTCTCAGCCCTCTCTGCCTGTTGAGTTCCTCAGCCATTTCTTTCCTCTGCTTTTGCCGCAGTTCATGGGTGTGTGGAACACAGGAGTGGGTTTGATATTCTGACGTTGTTACTCAGCAGAACTGTGAAAACAGTTGACAGGTCTCCTCTCTTTGATCCCTCGTCCTGCATGGCGAGTGTATCTCATTCCTTCAGGCTCTTAGCTTAGGGTCTGTGAGCAGCACACAGAGTCTCCTTACGATCCCTCAAAATCTGATCTTCATGTATTGTAATTTTCTCTCTCTTCCACTGTTCTTTCTGTTTGGATGTAAAAAAATTTTGATTTTGTGTTTTCTTAAGCTTGTGTGATTTTGCTTCTGGTAATTGCATTTGATATATACAGTTTTAGGTCATGTCTTTTTTTCTACTGTGATAACGCACCTCTAGGACTCTCCTATGGGATGAGTTTACATGAAAACAGAAAATTCACGAAGGAGAAGACTTTGACTAATATGTTTAAATATTAGCCTGCTACGTACAGAGATTCCTGAACAGAATTGTCAGCATGTCCCAGGACACTGAGGTAGAAAGTACCAGGAGAGCCTGACTGATAAGTGTTTCCACTTGTCATTCTGCTTTTTCAGAAGCATCACAGAAGTGTTTCTGGGAGGACACCATGACAGTGTTGATCACAGGTACTAGTGATCATCTCCTCTGAGCCAGCAGTCAATGGTGTAGAAGTTCCTCTTAAAGAAAACGTTTTTCAAGCCCACATCCTCATGTGTATGAGGCTCTTTTATTTCATTTTATATTGTTTCAGTGACAGGGGTCTCGCAGTCTCACCCTGGCCAGAGTGCAGTGGGGTAATCATAGCCGACTATAACCTCAAACTTCTGGGCTGAAGCAATCCTCTTGCCTCAGCCTCCCAAGTAAGTAGGACTACAAGTGCATGCCACCATACTTGGCTAATTTTTAAATTTTTTGTTTGCATCTGCTGAAGTACAGAGAAAGAAAGAAATAAAAATAGATAAATAAATAAATGGCTTATTTATTCTTTTTGGGCGGGGGGGAGACAGGATCTCACTCTGTTGCCCCGGCTAGAGTGCAGTGATGTCATTGTAGCTCACTGCACCTTCCCATTCCCAGCCTCAAGCAATCCTCCTGCCTCAGCCTCCCAGGTAGCTAGGACTACAGGGGCATGTCACCACACCTGGCTAATTTTTGTATTTTTTGTAGAGACCTGGTCTTGCTATGTTGCTCAGGCTGGTCTTTAACTCCTATGCTCAAGTGATTCTCCAGCCTCAGCCTCCCAAAGCGCTGGGATTACAGGCTTGAACCACGATACCCGGCCTGTTCCGTACATTTTGTCATATAACTTTTCTAACATTTTCCATTGTATGAGCTCAGCAGAATTAATATAAGCCAGTTTTTCTTGTTGTTCGAATTTAAATTCACTTGATTTGGGTGGGTATTTAAACTCTACTTTTCTTCCTGTTTCTCTCTTTTCTCAGCCCCTGGAAACTACCATTCTACTTTCTCTTTGTATGAATTTAAGTTTCTTACATAGTTCATAAGTAGAATCACACAGTATTTGGTTTTTAATGACTGGCTTATTTTACTTAGCATAACGCTCTCAAGGTTCATCAGCATTGTGATATATATCAGGGTTTCTGTGTTTTTTAAGGCTGAATAATGTTCCATTTATCTGTTCCTCTGCCCACGGACATCTGCATTGCTTCTGACTCTACTATTGTGAATTGTACTGCTGTAAGTATGGGTTTACACATACCTCTTGAAGATCCTATTCTCAATTCTTTTGGACATGTATCATGAAGTTGAAATTTTAGGTCATATAGTCATTCTATTTGGAGTTATATGAGGAAATGTGACACTTTTTTCCACAGGCTCTGCTCCATTTTACACTCCCAACAACAATGCACAAGGCTTTTCCATCTCTACGTTTTCACCAACACTGTATTTTCTATTTTTTTTTTGACAGTAAACATTTTTAATGAGTTGAAGGTAACATCTCATTGTGGTTTTTCTTTGTACTTCTCTAATATTGTATGTTGCATCTTTATATATGCTTACTGGTCATTTGTCTTATCACTTTTTGGAGAAATGTTCAGTTGTTTTTCCTCAATTTTTAATTGTTTTTTGTTGGTGGTGACTTGTATTAACCGCTTATCAGATACATGATTTCACAGTTTTTTCTGTGGAACGTTTAGTGTTTTCCCCATTTAAGGTTATATTTTCTGTGAACATACATCATTTGACTTCATTCTTTCCACTGCTTGCCAATTTCTTTTTTCTTGTCTAATTTTTCTGGCCAGGATTCCAGTACTATGTTGAATAGAAATATGGAAAGTGGGCTTCCTGGTTTTTTTCTTGATCTCAGAGGAAAAGATTTCTGGCTTTCAGCATTGTGTATGATATTATCTGTGGGCTTTTCCTAGATGGTCTTTATTGTTGAGTTAGATTTCTTGTATTCTTTGTGTGTTGACTGTTTTTATCAGGGAAGAGTGTTGTTCAGTGTTGAAAAATGTTTTCGTTGCGTCAAATAAGATGATTATGTGGTTTTTCCCCTATTTTTGTTAATGTGGAATATTACATGGGTTGATGTGCATATGTTATACCATCTTTGCATTCAAGGAATAAATCCAACCTGGTCATGGTGTATGATCTTTCTTAATGTGCTGTTGAATTCAATTTACTAGTTGTTTCTTGGTTTTTTTTGTTGTTGTTGTTGTTAGGTTTTTTGTGTGTTTTTTTTTTTTAAGAATTTTTGCTGGCCGGGCGTGGTGGCTCACACCTGTAATCCTAGCACTCTGGGAGGCTGAGGCAGGAGGAACACTCAAGGTCAGGAGTTCAAGATCAGCCTGAGCAAAAGTGAGATCCCGTCTCTACTAAAAATAGAAAGAAATTAGCTGGACAACTAAAAATATATAGAAAAAATTAGTCGGGCATGGTGGCGCATGCCTGTAGTCCCAGCTACTCGGGAGGCTGAGGTAGGAAGATTGCTTGAGCCCAGCAGTGTGAGGTTGCTGTGAGCTAGGCTGACTCCATGGCACTCTAGCCCGGGCAACAGAGCCAGACACTGTATCCAAAAAAAAAAAAAAAAAAAAAGAATTTTGCTTTAATTAGTTCTGAAATCAGAGATATTTTTCTGCACTTTTCTTGTAGTATCCTTGCCTTGTCTGTTGTCAAGCTAATGGTAGCCTAATAGCATGAGTTTGGAAGTATTCCCTCCTTTTCAATTGTTTGGAAGAATGATGATTGATTTTCTTTCCTTCTTTTCTTCCTCCCTCCCTCCCACCACTGAAGCCATATGGTCCAGGACTTTTGGGGAGGTTTTTGATTTTTTTTTTTTTTGAGGCAGGGTCTCACACTGTCACCAGGGCTAGAGTGCAGTGGCATCACCATAGCTTACTGCAAACTCCTGGGCTTAAGTGATCCTCCTGCCTCAGCCTCCCGAGTAGCTGGGACTACAGGTGCTCACCACCATACCTGGCTAATTTTTTCTATTTTTTTGGTAGAGGCGGGCGGTCTTGCTCTTGCTCAGTCTGGTCTTGAACCCCTGACCTCAAGTGATCCTCCCACCTCAGCCTCCCAGAGTGTTAGGATTACAGGTGTGAACCACAATGCCCGGGACAGGTTTTTGATTATTGATTCTATTTCTTTTTTATTTCTTTTATTCATACAGAATAAATTGTAATGTTTCCTTTCTGCTGATGTTTCCTCTCTCATTTTTGATTTTAGTGAGTCTTCCTTTTTTTTTTTTTTTTGATTAATCTAGCTAAGCTTTTGTCAATTTTCTTGAATTTTTCAAAATATCACATCTTAGTTTCATGACTTTCTTTAGTGCTTTTTATTCTCTATTTTGTTTCTCTTTCCCCTAATTTTTATTATTTCCTTCTTTTGGCTATATTTTTGTTAAGTTGTTCTTTTCTGCTTTGTTAAAGTATAAGATGAGGTTATTGATTTGAGACCCTTGGTCTATTTTTATATAATCATTTGTAGTTATAAATTTCCTTATTAGCAGTATTTTCATTGCATTTCATGAGTTTTGATATATTGTGTGTTCTTTTTCCTTTGTCTCAAGATATTTTCTAATTTCCCTTGTGCTTTCTTCTTTGACTTCTTGGTTATTTAAGTGTATTATTTCATTTCCACATAGGTGTGGAATTTTGTTTTCCTTCTGCTATTGACCTCTAATTTTATTCCACTATAACGTGAAAAGCTAGTTTGTACGATTTCAATCTTGTTAAGTTTTTTAAAACTTATATTGTGTCCTAACATGATGTCTGTCTGTCACTGTTCCCTCTTTACTTCAAAACAATTTGTATTCTGCTGTTTTGATGGTTTGTTGTATATAAGTGTTAGGTCCATTTGGTCTATAGTGGTATTTATGTCATTTGTTTTCTCATTGATCTTCTGTTTTTTGTCTGTTGAAAGTAAGATATTGAAGTCTCCCGTTATTATAGAGCTATTTATTTTTCCCTTGAATTTTGTCGACGTTTTCATTATATTTAGGAACTTTGATGATTGCTTCATATATATTTATAGTTGTATTTTCTTGGCCAGTTGATGCTTTTATCATTTTATAATGTCTTTTGTCTTTTGTAACTTTAGCTTTAAGTTTCTTTTGTCTGATACTGGTATAGCCATCTCAGCTTTCTTTTGTTTACCTTTTACACGGAATATCTTTTTCCATCTTTTCCATTTCAGCCTCTGTGTGTCCATACAGTGTAAATGAGTTTCTTGTGGACGGTATTGGTTAGATTCTGTTTTCTTCTCCATTCATCCAATATGTGTCTTCTGATTACAGCATTAAGCCATTTACATTAAAAGTAATTACTGATAGAGAAAGCCTTACTGATACCTTTTCTTTTTTTTTTTTTTTGAGACAGAGTCTCACTCTGTTGCCTGGGCTAGGGTGCCGTGGCGTCAGCCTAGCTCACAGCAACCTCAAACTCCTGGGCTCGAGCAATCCTCCTGCCTCAGCCTCCCGAGTAGCTGGGACTATAGGTGCACAGCACCACACCCAGCTAAAATTCTGATTTTTATCACTAAATAGTTTTATAGGATATATATGTGAAGAAGATACTGAAGAATCAGCAGATAATTGGTTTAATTTTATAATAAAATCAACACAGTAACACTAGCAATCAGCAAGGACTATATGTTTGCTAATGTTTTAAGGGATGGGTGTTTCGAGATATAATTTATATATGATAAAATTTATTCTTTGACATGGTAGAGTTCTGTGAGTTTGGGCAAAAGTATACAAAGTATCGCCACTACCACATTGAAGATAGTGTTTCTGTCACTCCAGTTTCCTTAGGCCCTGATAGAAATTTAACCTAAAAATGTGCTTGAGAAAATGTGAATATTTAAATATCTTTTCTTCAGATATCGTATTTAAGCACTTAACAAATACAAAAGTATTTAAAATATATGAAAGTTATTTTAAGGATATAGCTTTACATCATAATTGTGAGATCACTACCAGCCATACTGTTTCAGTGTTGAATTGTTTAAATACCGGGAAAATTATCATTTCTGCTTAACTCTTCAATTAAAGAATACTTTAACATACCATCATGGTGAAGTTCTTTTATCTTTGAATATTACAGAAGAAAATTCCACAAGACACAGCGAGGATTTGGGAAGCCAGTTTACAGAAATTTTCATTAAGCAGCAAGAAAATGTCACTCTTCTCTTATCCTTATTGGAGGTAAATAGGGAATCTTGCATTTTTTCCCATCTTAATAGCTTCTTTTGTTATATTTTTGGATGTTACTAAGGAAGCAACATATACATACCTTTAAAGATAATGAAGTTTATTGTTTCATAGCAAGAGATCCACATGCATGTATTAAGAAATATTAATATATAATCTCTTCAAACACTCTGCTTGTTATTTCTATTTTTACAAAACACTGTTTTAGCCCATCAGTAACTGTTTGATCAGTTTAATCATTCACATTAACTCTATTTTCTTTTTATTACTTTAAATTTCTTAAATTACTTTTAAAAAACTTGCTAAATTTTCATATTTTACTTGTACCAATTTGAGTTGATTAAAAAATATTTTTCTTGAAATTGTGAATTATAGGTGTTAAATATTTTAAATTCTTACATTGCAGGAGTTTGATTTCCATGTCCGCTGGCCTGGCGTGAAGCTTCTTACTTCGCTTTTAAAGCAGCTGGGGCCTCAGGTGCAACAAATTATTTTAGTTAGTCCCATGGGTAAGTGACTTATCTTTGTTATATTATTTTGATTGAAAAATGAGGATCGTTTCCTAGAGTAAGGTACTGGAATGGTGTGTTAATAAATTGTTAATGATTTAAATCACTGTTTGCGTTTTTTGTCTGCAGCATTTTTTACATGTTTGCATGTTTTATATGTTCTAGGTGTATCAAGATTGATGGATTTGTTAGCAGATTCCAGGGAAGTTATACGTAATGATGTAAGTTAAATTTGAAAAAGAAATCCAAGAATTTATAAGCTTTTTTTTTTTCCTCTTTGTAAGTGAAATCTTGGTTGACTCTTATTCCGAGTTTTAAGAAGTGAGATTTGGAAAGTTGGGGTAATGGCCTTTTAAAGTTATTATATACAAAGCCACATTCTTTCTTTCTTTCCTAGCTATCCAGTATTTTGGCTTAGACAAACCATTTTGCTATTTAAATTTATTCCTTCCATAAGTTTAGAATTTCTTTTACTATCTGCCAAAAGGTTGTATTTTATACCAAGTTCTACCTTCACAATTCCCTTTTCCTCCTAAAGAGTAGAGGAGACATCCCAGACAATGACCTATATAATCTCTTCATCTTTTTACTCTTTAGAATTTATTTATTTATTTATTTTTTGAGGCAGAATCTCACTCTGTTGTCCGGGCTAGAGTGCCGTGATGTCAGCCTAGCTCACAGCAACCTCAAACTCCTGGACTCAAGCGATCCTCCTGCCTCAGCCTCCCAAGTAGCTGGGACTACAGGTGCATGCCACCTCGCCCAGCTATTTTTTTCTATTTTTAGTAGAAATGGGGTCTCACTCTTGCTCAGGCTGGTCTTGAACTCCAGAGCTCAAGTGATCCTCCCACCTTGGCCTCCCAGAGTGCTGGGATTACAGGCTAAACTATGTAATCTAACACAGCATTACATTTGGAGTTCTCACCTTCATTTGATTGAATATGTATTTCTAAGGATCTTCCTTGTTAATCTTCATTTAAATATAGAGCATGATTTACTCTGGAGTTATTTTCCGTTCTGATTTATTTTAATATTTGCATGTAAGTTTGAATATTTTGTATTGATGCCATATTATTTTGTTGCTTGAGCATTTTTCTCTGTTCTCTACAACTCGATCACAACTCTAATACTTTAGGTAGAAATTGGAAAAGTGTTTTTAAAATTAAATTCTGGATTTAATTAAATTAAAGAGATCATATCAAGCTAATTGAATCTTCATATTTATAGTGAAAAGCCCAAGACCCACAGAAACCAAGTCAGTTGTTCTTTATTAGCAATTCATCTTTGTATTTGTGGTCCCTGGCCCTGTGCCTTTTTCATCCTGATTTCTAGTGAATAGCATCTGAATTGCTCTTAGAGTCACAACTGGTTAGTGGCAGAGCAGAGACAAAAGTGAAGCATTCTTGACTTCTAGTTCACTACGTTTTTGTTTTTGTTTTTTAACTTATTTAATATTTTGTAATATTTATGTCAAAGCAGTATTATAGGTAGTGAAATTATATAGTAATGTAACTTACGAGAAGGACATTTTTTGTTCTTTAATATTTAAATGTTATCTTTTAAGGATTACCTTATTTAAATGGGCATTTATCTATTAGGAATTTTGGATATCTTTTGTTGACTAAAATATGACTTTGTATCTTAAGCCTAAAGTTTCTGTTCTGTTCTTCTCTTGGCTTTAAATTTTAAAAAGAGGATATTATATAAATCAACTAATTAAAAAATTATCCCTTTCTAAATTTCTGTTAATATCATTGTTATTAATTTTCATTTCCAGATGTAAAATTGCTCTTTAATAATTGCATTATCTTGGTTCTTAAATCTACTGTTTTCCTTTTTTTTCTGTTCCTAACCTTTTTTTCCTCAGTTTTTATTTGAGACAAATAAAATGATTATCTATTTATGTTGAATTTCATTAATTTTGCAGTTAGGGTTTAAGTTCTGTTTTGTTGTAATGTCTAGATTCTTGGTTTTTACATGTTCTATAGCGGTATTCTTTTAAAATTTCGGTAAACCTATTCAAGAGGATAAGGGGAAAAGAAACTAACATGTACTGAGAATTTAAAATATAGTGGGCTCTATAGAAGTTCTTTTACCTCCTTTAGTCTTTATTAAAAACCCTATGACAAAGATATTATTATCTTTGTTTTACATATTAGTATACTCAATTTATGTAATCTGCTTATAGTTATACAACTAGTAAGTAGGGCAACCAGTTTTTAAACCTACTTTATGTATCTCAGAGCCTCAGTTTTCTTTCCACTGTATTCCTTCTTCCGTTTTTCAGCAGTTAAACTAAAGTTGGCAGCATTAAGCAGGAGAATTTGACATCTCAAAGTAACCACTTTTGCCTTTCTCATCTTAGTGTTGAAACTTGACAATCAGGAGAATGAGTGGAATGAGCTCAGTAAGGCCACAGACATTTTTTGTCTTATATGAATACTTACCTGCCTAATAATGACACCAACGACGAATTTGCCTCTGTGGAACTTTTGAGTTACCTATTTACTGTTTTTCCTTCTCTGAAGTAATATCTGTGCTTTTTTCATAAAATATTTGCTGTCTCTTTTACCATCATGCTATATGGGACACTTAGAGGCTCATAAAGTACTTGATTGATACTAAAATAAGCAAAAATGGGTAACAGTAAATGATAAACAGATTGCAAAATATGTGAACTAAATCCAGCTTAACAGGAGCTGGGAAAAACTAGAAGTCAGAGGCAAAGACTACTGTAAATTGCCTTGTTCTGGACATACCATTCATAAGGTGTGAATTTTTTCATCTTTCTCTTTTCTGCTGACTTAGAATCAAGTTTTGGGGATTTGTTGGCTGGATATTTACAAGAATTTCTGAACTTTCTCTGATAGAATGTGGTGATGTTTGTTGATTCCTACTGAATGACAGCTTTTCCATCATTACTATTATGAAGCATGCATGGCGGCATTCCAGAGACAGATATAATCATGGTCAACTCTCTTAAGCCGCAATGAAAGCTATGTAATAATCGATGAATGTGAAAGAATTATTGCATCTTTCTGTCATACAGTGAAAAGAGAACTGCATTAGGAATTGTTAGACATGGATTCTAGTCTAGGCTCTGTCCCTTTGGGATCTAGAACCTTAGGGAGGTTACTTCTCTGTCCTTTTTCTCCCCATATATAAAGTAAAGGCATTGGGCTTATGAAATTCCTGTGATTTTTAAATGTTTTACAAATGTTGTACACCACTGAACATTATCTTTCTTCTCCACAGGGTGTCTTACTACTGCAGGCGCTAACGAGAAGCAATGGAGCAATCCAGAAAATTGTTGCTTTTGAAAATGCTTTTGAGAGACTACTGGACATTATTACAGAAGAGGGGAACAGTGATGGAGGTATAGTGTGAAGAGATGATTGGAAGAGATTCCTTTTGTGCTCGCTAAATTGTTAGGTTCTAGAGAACATAGTAATAATTGGAGGGAGAAATGGGAACTCTTACTTTATGCTCCTCTTTTTCTTTCACTATAGCATGTTGAGTGTGGATTTCTTTTTATTTGTCCTGTTTGATATTTGTTAGGCTTCTGCAATCTAGGTTGGTATCTTTCATCATTTCTGGAAAATCTCAGCTGTATCTCTTTGAATACTGCATTGCCACATTTCTCCTATTTTTCTGAAGGCACGGGTTAAAACGTAGGGTTTTTTGGTAGATTTGTTGGCGAGGAGTTAAGTTGAAGGCAGAGTCATATGGCGAGAGTGAAGGAAGAAGACACAGTTGAGAATTAATGGAGAGAGTTAGAAATTGTCTTTTGGAGAATAGGAGAGGTAGTTAACTACTGTAATCAGGAAGATTTTCTGTCCGGGATAAAGGCCCCATTGAGGGTATTCATGATTTTACAGCAGTACAGGCTGCTTGATGATGGGATTTCTCCCCCCACCCAGTAATATTTAGCTTCCTCGGTGCAAATGCTGAAAAAACGTCAGACAGGTTTTCACAGGTTTCAGTCTTTTCCAGGAAGGTGCTATGAAAAGTCAGTGAGGCAAGAGAATTTAGCATATTATCTGTAGAGCGGAGGAAATGGAGATCTATCTAATCTAAACTAAATAGGGAAAGAGACAGAAGGGAGTTTCCAAAAAAGGAGAAAGATGTCTGGTTAATGAGTTGAAATTCTCAGAGAGAACTCTTAGAACAGATACATTGAAAATACTTGAGCCACAAAGATAAGAGGTTACACTAAGAGGGTGAGGATTGTCACCGAAGATGAGGATAAGGAACTGAGAGGCCCAGGTGTTAGATGGGTTGTTGTTGAAATTAAAAATCAAGAGCGACAGCAGAACTTAGAGAAAGAAGACTTTGCAAAGTGAGATGCCAGTGGTGTTTTCAGTGAACAAAGAGTAGTGACCACGAATTTGCTGCATAACTACAGTGAGGAACTGTAAGAGATGGTTCAGCCGTATAGCCTGAGCCTCAAGAGAACAGGAGTTTTTATATAGGAGGGTAGAGGAACCATGGTCCCTGGAAAGTACTGGGCTAGGAGGATCATAGAGTCAACGTCCTGACTCTCCAGTGCCTGGGACTGAGAGCACGAATTGCCTTTACTTGAGAACGTTGCAGGATAAAACAGGTTTTTTAAAGGAAGGGAACATTTCAAAAAGTAATTGAGGTATAGTAGATTTTATTACCCAGTATTTGAGAATTCGAGATAGCATGATGAAAGGATTTGAAAGGAGGGGAGAGGAAACACAAAGCATTGTAAGATGCAAAAATGGGAAAGCGTAGATGACTAGAGAGGTGTTTGTTTGGGGAGGTGATCGAGGAAAATGGAGTTTTAAGGAAAAGTGGAATTCTCTGATCTCCAGGGTTGCTAAGACAAGTTTCAGTGGCTCTTCGTAAGTGATGGTGGCCTTCAAGGCCCTAGGGCTCACTAGATGCACACTGGGAGGAAGACCTGCCAGTGTAGTGAGGGGCTTTGACATTCTTTTTCCTCCAGAGCCTTCAGATGGTCCAAATGGCAGACCTTATTTGATGGAGATTTGTGGTCCTGCATAAGAGGTAGATGTAGTAGTTCCTCCTCATGAGGTGAGGATCGTCATGGTGCAGCAACAGGAAGAGAGGAGGAAGCCTCTCATCTACAGAGATCAGAACTGATTAAATCAGTAATTCCTAAAAGGTGTTTCAAATGTGTATCTTAAATATTTTATTTTTAATTTAAATGTAATAAAATAAAAGTGTACATTTATCTTTTGAGTTGGAGCCAGAAGTTTTTGTTTGGATATGGGTCTGCTGATTGGAGTTTTTCATCACTTTCCTTGAGTACATCATACCTGTAGCATGCATTTTGATTTTTTAAAAATAGAGTGCAGGAGTCTTCTAGGTTTTTACAATTACTTTCCTCATCCTTTGAAATCATATTTTCCATCCTTAACAGTTGTTTTTAATGACTTGTTTTTATTGAGTTTTGCCAAAGACTTAAATTTAGTTTTCCTAAGAATAATTCTATTTTTACACTTATATTTTCATAGTTCATGTAATGTAATATTTAATTAATAACCAGTACGAATAGCATGGTTTGTGAGTAAAGCAGTTGACTCTTAGGTCCAATGCCAAATTCATGATCCATGAAATTAATTAGTAAATTAGTAAATGGGACTTCTATCCAAATATTCTAAGAACTCTTAAAACTCAACAATAAGAGAACAACCCAGGCCTGGCGCGGTGGCTCACGCCTGTAATCCTAGCACTCTGGGAGGCCGAAGCGGGAGGATCGTTTGAGCTCAGGAGTTCGAGACCAGCCTGAGCAAGAGTGAGACCCCATCTCTACTTAAAAAATAGAAAGAAATTAGCTGGACAACTAAAAATATACATATAAAAAATTAGCCGGACATGGTGGTATATGTCTGTAGTCCCAACTACTCAGGAGGCTGAGGCAGGAGAATCGCTTGAGCCCAGGAGTTTGAGGTTGCTGTGAGCTAGGCTGACGCCACAGCACTCTAGCCCCGGCAACAGAGTGAGACTCTGTCTCGAAAAAAAATAAAAAAACAAAACAACCCAATTTAAAAATGGCCAAAAGATCTGGATAGAGATCTTAGCAAAGAAGATATATAGCTGGCAAATAAGCATATGAAAAGATTCTCAACATTATATGTTGTTAGGGAACTGCAGATTAACACAGTGATGTCATTACCCACCTGTTAGAATGAGGAAAATCCAAAAAACACTGACTTCACTCAGTGCTGATGAGGATATAGAGCTACAGAAACCCTCACTCAGTGCTGGTGAGAATGCAGAATAATAAAACCACTTTGGAAAACAATTTGACAGTTTCTTACAAAGATAAATATAGTGTTGCCATATGATCCAACAATCATATACTCCTTGGTATTTACCCACATTAGTTTTAGACTTAGGTCTACACAAAAACCTGTACACGAATGTTTATAGCAACTTTATTCATAATTGCCAAAACTTGGAAGCAATCAAGATGTGATGTCCTTTAATACTTGAATGGATAAACAAAGTATAATACATCCATACAGTGGAATATTATTTAGCAAAAAAGAAGAAAAAAGTTATTAAACCCCAAAAGACATGAAGGAACCTTAAATGCATATTGCTGAGTGAAATGAGCCAGTCTGAAAATGGTATCTAATGTGTGATTCCAACTATAGTTGACACTTGAACAACGCAGGGATTGGGGGGACCACCCCTTGCACAGCCAAAAATCTGTGTTAACACGTAACTAAAATGTAACTACTCGTAGCTTATGTTGACTAGAACCCTTACTGATAACATAGTTGATGAACACATATTTGTATGTTATATGTATTATGTACTGTATTCTTACAATAAAATGAGCTAGATAAAAGAAAATGTTATTTTAAAAAATCACAGGAAAGAGAAAATATATTTACTATTCATTAAATGGAAGTGAATCATCATAAAGATCTTCATCCTGGTTGTCTTCACATTGAGCAGGCTGAGGAGGAGGGATTGGTCTTGCTGTTTCGGGACTGGCAGAGGCAGAGGAAGATCTGAGTTACAAGTGGACCCATGCGGTTCAAACCCATGTTGTTCAAGGGTCAGGTCTGTGTGACACTCTGGAAAAGGCAAGACTATAGACATAGTAAAAATTTAGATCAGTGGTTTCCAAGGATTTGGGAGTAGAGGACAGAAGCGATGAATAAATGAGTACCAGGTATTTTTAGGGCAGCGAAATTATTCTGTGTGGTACTATAATGGTGGATATATGAGATTGTACATTTGTCAGAACCCATAGAGCTTTATAGCACAAAAAGTGAACCCTAATGTAAACTATGGACTTTAATAATAGCATATCAATATTCACTCATCAGCTGTAACAAATATATCACACTAATGCAAGATGCTAATAACGGGCAAGCTCAGGTGGAGAGTGCAGGCACACCAATCACACTTCACAGGTGCTGCGTTCTTTTACAAATCGAATATTTGTATCAACCCTGCATTAAGTTTGTTGCTCCATTTTTCCAATAGTGTGTGTCACTTCGTGTCTCTGTGTCACATTTTGGTAATTCTCACAATATTTCAAACTTTTCATTATTATTATACCTGTTATGGTGATCTGTGATCAGTGATCTCTGATGTTACTATTGTAATTTTGGGGCTCAATGAATGGTGCCAAGTTAAGACCGCAAACTTAAGCAGTAAATGTTGTTTGTGTTCTGACTGCTTACTGTCTCCCCCGTCTCTCGCCCTGTCCTTGGGCCTCCCCGTTCCCTGAGACACAATAATATTGAAATTTAGGCCAATAATAATCCTACAATGGCCTCTAAGTGTTCAAGTTAAAAGGAACAGTCACACATTTCTCCTTTTAAACCACAAGCTAGAAATGATTAAGCTTAGTGAGGAAGACATGTCAAAAGCTGAGATAGGTCGAAAGCTAGGCCTTTTACACCAAACAGCCAAGTTGTGAACACAAAGGAAAAATTCTTCAAGGAAATTAAAAGTACTACTCTATTGGACACATGAATGATAAGAAAGCAAAACATAAGGGAAATTATTTTGGATTAGAAAAAAAAGAAGAAAGCCAAGTCTTACCACTGATACAAAGTTTTAGCAATCTGAATAGAAAGTTAAATCACAGCATTCCCTTAAGCCAAAGTCTAATCCAGAGCAAGACCCTCATTCTCTTCAATTCTGTGAAGACTGAGAAAGGTGAGGAAGCTACAGTAGAAAAGTTCAAAACTAGCAGAGGTTGGTTCGTGAGGTTTAAGGAAAGAAGCCATCTATCCGTAACAAAGGTACAACAAGATGAAGCAGCAAGTTATCCAGAAGATTTAGCTAAGATAATTGATGAAGGTGGCTATGCTAAACAACAGATTTTCAGTGTAGACAAAACAGCCTTTTGGAAGAAGCTACCATCTAGACCTTTCATAGGTAGGGAGGAGAAGTCAATGCTTGGCTTCAAAGGACAGGCTGACTCTCTTGTTAGGGGCTAATGCTCCTGATGACTTTAAGTTCAAGCCAGTGCTCACTGACCATTCTGAAAATCCTAGGGCCCTTAAGAATTATGCTAAATCTACTCTGTCTATGGTCCATAAAGGAACAACAAAGCCTGTATGACAGCACATCTGTTTATAGCATGGTTTACTGACTATTTTAAGCCTATCATTGACTCCCACTGCTCAAAAAAAAAATTCCTTTCAAATATTACTGCTAACTGATAATGCACCTAGTCACCCAAGAACTCTGATGGAAATATACAGGGAGATGAAAGTTGTTTTCATGCCTGCTAACACAGTATTCATTCTGCAGCCGATGGATCTAGGAGTAATTTCTACTTTTAAATCTTATTATTTAAGAAATACATTTTCTAAGGCTGTACTTACCATAGATAGTGATTCCTCTGATAGGTCTGGGCAAAGTAAATTGGAAACCATCTGAAAAGGATTCACCATTCTAGATGCCATTAAGAACATTTGTGATTCATGGGAGGTGGTCAGAATGTCAGCATTAACACGAGTTGGGAAGAAGCTGATTACAACCTTCATGGATGATTTTGAGAGGTTTAAGACTTCAGTGCAGGAAGTAACTGCAGATGTGGTAGAAATATTCAGTAGCAAGAGAACTAGAATTAGAAGTGGAGCCTGAAGGTGTGACTGAATTGCTGATAAAATTTGAATGAATGAGTTATTATGGATGAGCAAAGAAAATGGTTTCTTGAGATGGAGTCTAATCCTGAAGAAGATGCTGTGAACATTGTTGAAATGGCAACAAAGTATTTAGAATATTACCTAAACTTAGTTGATAAAGCAGTTGCAGGGTTTGAGAAGATTCACTCTAATTTGAAAGCACTTCTCCTGTGGGTAAAATGCTATCAAGTAGCATCGCATGCTACAGAGAAATCTTTTGTGAAAAGAAGAATCAGTCGATGTGGCAAATTTCATCGTTGTCTTGTTTTAAGAAATTGCCACAGCCACCCCGGCCTTCAGCAGCCACCACCCTAATCAGTCAACAACTTGGAGGCAGAACCTCCACCAGCAAAAAGATTACAACTTGCCGAAGGCTCAGATGATTGTTAGCATTTTTTAGCAATAAACTATTTTTAAATTCAGGTATGTACATTGTTTTTTGAACATAACGGTATCGAACACTTAATAGACTACATGATGGTGTAAACATAGCTTTTTTATGTACTGGGATACCAAAAATCTGTGTGACTCGCTTGATCATGATACTCACTTTATTGCAGTGGTCGGGAACCAAACGTGCTTTACCTCCAAGGCATGCCTGGATATGGAAACTCTCTTTATTGTGTTCAGTTTTTCTCAAAATCCAAAACTGCTTTAAAAAAATAAAGTCTGTTAATTTTTTAAAAAAGTAATTGATTGTTGTCAACATACAGCTCAACTGGTAGGAACAAAAGTTTGGGTGTGCCAGACAAGCTTCCTGGCCGCCAGCATCTAGCGTCAGTCGGCGTTTCACCAAGGAAACGGGGCCATTGGTTAATTTAGTACCCGGTGAAGTCGAGATCAGTAGGAGATTTGTCTGCTGTGAGGGTGGTGGAAGCTGCAGTGTGGATGAGATTGCCCTGGAGAGTGGTATGTTGTAAGCAGAGAAGAGGGAAAGGGATGAAGCCATGGAGAACAGGAACCATGAAAAAAATAGCCCGAGGAGTGGCCGGAGAGCTGTCAGGAAAATCAGGAGAGTAGTGTTTTAGAAACCCAGGGAGGTTTCAAAGAAAAGACTTAAAATTTCAAGAACTTCTTAGAGATGAAATGAGATATGAACGATTCGTTCAACAAATATTTAATAGTTAGCTTCTGTGTATGTACTCAGTATCTTGTCTCTGTCCCTGCCGAGGATACAGAGCTAAGTAGGGTGTCCACAAATTCCTGTGTTCACACACTATAACCCAGTCGAGAAGACGGACTCTACCTAATAATAAAAGGAGCAGGCTACTGTGAGTGGCTGGTGACCCTAACCTAGTTCTTGAATCTTGGTAGTCATTCCTAAAGAAAATGTTTCAGCTGGGATTTGAAGAAAAACTGTGAGTTCCTGAGGTAAGTGGATAGTTGAACATAGAAGTCAAGAGATCACTGGGGGACCTTAGAGAGAGCTCGAAAATTGTGTCCTGGGGCCATCAGGAGTCAGAACAGGCTGTCTTCCTTCCCATACTGAAGAGATGCTGAGCCTGAAGAGTTAGTTATCTTTTTTAAAATGTTTGGGAATTGAATTTTCTGTCAGATTTTATCAGCCTTAACACTTTCATTTTACATTCTTTCCCCAGGTATAGTAGTAGAAGACTGTTTGATTTTGCTCCAAAACTTGTTAAAAAACAACAATTCCAATCAAAATTTTTTTAAAGAAGGCTCATATATTCAGCGTATGAAACCTTGGTTCGAAGTTGGGGATGAAAATTCTGGCTGGTCTGCACAGAAAGTGACCAATCTACATCTAATGCTACAGGTATACTGTCCTTAGACATAAATTTGATAAGAATTTTGACATTGATCTTTTTGAAGAAAAGAATGTTGCTTGTGTTTGGTAAATCCAGGATATTTAGTTGGTTTCAAGTGGGCGTAAAAAACCACTTTAAATATGGAAATGTGCAATTATACTCACAGCACTGCCACCCACCGTTACTCAGCTTCAACGATTATTAACATCTTGCAATTTTATCTTTTATTCTTCTCACTCTATTATTTTAAAGCAAATCCAGACATATATTTTCTTAATGGATTTTCCTTTAGGGAATAATAGGTCATATTGTTGATTCGAATTTTTTAAATCTGCCTTCTTCAATTAGGGGTCTAGTATAATAAATTTTAATATTCGAAGTATTAATTCACTCAATAAACATTTACTGAGAGCTAGGCCCTAGATACTTAGAAGTGAATGATAATGTCCCTGTTCCCAAAGATTAATAGTCTGAGTTTTAAGTCCAATACAAATTAAATTGACAAACCACCTGTGATTTTTTTTCTTTCTTTTCTTGTCTTTTTTTTTTTTTGAGAGAGAGAGACAGAGAGACTTACTCGGTTGCCTGGGCTAGAGTGCAGCGGCATCATCATAGCTTACTACAACCTCAAATTCCTGGGCTCAAGTGATCCTCCTACCTTAGCCTCCTGAGTCTGGGACTACAGGTGTACACAACCATGCCTAGTTAATTTTTGTATTTTTTTTGTAGAGATAGGGTCTTACTGTGTTGCTCAGGCTGGTCTTGAACTCCTGGCCTCAGGTGATCCTCCCACCTCAGCCTCCCAAAGTGCTAAGATTACAGGCATGAGCCACCATGCCTGCAATTTTATTAAAGCTTTATGGTAAAAGCTTAGTGGTGATTATAAAAGTGAGAACAGTAGGATCTCAAATGACTTCCTCATCATAGGAAATTTTGAAGTCCTTTGAAGTATTTCACTTATTTTTTCCTTTATTGAATTCTCCTTCTCCAAACCCTTAAGTTTATACCAGCCTCCTCACTTATGAATCCTCTAGTAATTCTTTTGAGTCTTTGAATGTCCCTGAATTGCACCTGTGTCTCTGAAGTTGTGGACCTCAGAGCTAGATGGCTAATCCTCCAGTATATTAGAGTCTGAATATTGCTCCATGTCATGGGGGTTGCCTGCATAGGACTGATTGATAACTAGGGTGACCATGTGCCCCAGTTTGCCAGTAAGGTATTCATTTCGTAATTACTAACAGTGTCCTCTTTCACTGCAGAAGCGTCCTGGTTTGGATTATAAATTACGTAGGTACCCTATTTAGAATATGCTTAAAAACTATTACAAAAGTATTTTACAGGAGAACATGATCAGAGTCCTTATTATTTATACTCCCAACTTCATCGTTTCTATTATCATACGTCAGTATTATGCATTTCAGGCATTTATTTTTTAAGCTTTAGAAACAGCGTCATCAAGTAGTAAGCTTGATATCTTTAATGCTGCTTTCTTAAAGAAAATTCCTCTGGAAGAGTAATTTTCAAAATGCAATTAGAGAGAGTGAGAGAATCTCATGGGGGGCAGAAACATGTATTTCCTACCAAACACTGAAAATTTAAACTACGCGAGAAGCCTATTCATGTGTTATGGTTTAGGGCACTTTGTAAAGAATTATTTAGAAGAAAATGTCAGTGTTTAAAAAGTAAAGTACTTTTTTATCCTCCCAAATTTTTTAATACAGTATAGCCTATAAACATAAAAATACAGTAGTCTACTTGTATAATGAATAGATACTTTAAGTATTCTTTACTTTAAAAAAGTGAACTAGCTTTTCCTAGCTTAATAAAGCTTTTCTTTCTTTACTAGTCTTGAAGACCGTAAACTCCAAAGCACAGGAACTGAGTTTAATTAATCTTAGTATATTCTCCACCTCGAAGATTGAGTAGTTGATGCATTCATGACTTCGCAGGCCACAGGTTGTCTTCCGCTATTCAAACCGTTAGAGTAGTCATTCTTTATCACTTTATTTAGGGTTGCTTATATTTCAGTTTCACTATTATACACCAAATAAAAATGCATCATTGTTTTCCTGTTTGGATATATACATCCTAATTGAAATTATTCATCATTACAGTTATTATCATGGTTGAATCCTAAGCCACTGAAAACTGAAATTGGTCTACTTAGGGATTTTTCATCCAAATTTTACCGATTAAATTTAGGAGAAACATCTTCTGAAAAGTTTTTTAGTCACAAAATATCTTAACTTTTTCATAGAACTATGGCTAGCTCTACTTCCTATCCCTGCAGGAATCCTTCTGTGCCGTTTTACTGGACGAATATCCCCAGAGACTCTCAGAAAGCTCGTTATCTTATGGGATAATCTTTTTCCTTGTAGGATAGTTTTGGGATTGTTAGGAACAATCTATATATTAAGTCAAAATCTATCTTGGTGTGACTTCTACAAACTTCCGCTAGTTTTGCTCTCTGGAACAATACAGGTGTATTCCTTGTGATAATGTATCACATGTTTGAATGTTATTAGATTTTCCCTTCTTATCCTCATAAGCAGTACCCCTTTCTTCACCATCCTTTCTACTTCTCTGTCCTCTAGAAATTTCATAATTCCTTTTTCTTTATTGACATTGTAAATAAAGATACTCAGCTACTATTAGATGATAGTAAAGAATCATTGTTTGTTTGTTTAGGTATAATAATGGCATGATTGTGTTTTCAAAAATCCTTATTAGGCGAGGCACGGTGGGTGGGTCATGCCTATAATCCCAGCACTTTGGGAGGCTGAGGCTGGGAGGATCACTTGAGGCCAAGAGTTTGAGAGCCTGGGCAACATAGCAAGACCCGGCCTCTGCCAAAAAAAAAATCCTTATCAGTTGGAGATGCATACAGAATTATTTATGGGAAAAATGATATATTGCCTGGTATTTCCTTTAAATACTCAAAAAAGAAAAAAAAAGAAGAAGAAGCAGTAAAGGTAGGAAAGAAATAAATTAAGGGGGGGGCGGGAAACACCAAAAATCTGACAAGAAAAGTTGCAAGACTGGAACCCGTGTCATTTTGAAGCCTGTCTTTAGTGACATCAATGTGTCAGTTAACCCTCTTTGACAATGTCTGTTAAGCCAGACACGGAAACATCTAAATAATCTGTTTCTTCACTACTCACTAACTTAATTCCTGGTTGAGGTTTTTTCTTAATTCTGGCCACCTTTTTATTCACCAACAATAAAAATACCACTTTTCAAATTCATGTTTAGCTCCTCCCCCACAAAATGTCCCCTTTCTTAGTGAAGTCACAGGCTGTGATATGTGACAGCTGTAGTAATAAAATTAGTCTACTCCATTACATCATTGATTACTTCTGTGTTATAAAATAATGGGTTAACATTATCATAAATATCCCATTTGATCTTGATGTGTAAGATTTTGTACATACATGTACAAAACATGTAACTCTAGTTTTAAGATGCAAAATGCATATAAATAAAATGAGATATAACTCTGCTAAATAGTTGTTTAGGATGACTTTTTTCATGTTTCTGAAATTTTATGTTCAGGTTCAGAGTAATCATAGAATCATAGGGATTTTATTGGCACCAACGGTCAACAAAACCAAGCCCTTGCCTAATGCACAAATCTTTTACCATATCTCCAACTGTTAGTTTTAGCCTCTCTTTAAGTATTTCCAGTGTAGAGGAAATTTATCACACATTAGGCCATTCTGTTTTCAGACCTGCTTTGTTATTAGGTAGTTCATCCTTCGATAAGAAATCTGCCACCCATTCATTTATATGTTGAAAGTATGGGAAATACTACACTCGTTGTTTGGGATACAGAAGTGACCAAGGCAGTTTCTACTCTCTGAAGTAGAAACCAGGAGACAGCCTTAAGCAAGTAGCAAAATGTAGTGTGTGTTATAACAGAACTGTTGCCATGCAAGCAGGAAGGCAAAAACACCTAGATCTGGCTGAGCAAGTAGGGGGTGCTTCATATACACTTTCTTGTTCTAATAGATCAGATTTGCCTCCAGCCTTTTCAAATCTTTAAAGGACAAATTTTGTTTTCTCTTTCCTTCACAGCTTGTTCGTGTACTGGTATCCCCCACCAACCCTCCTGGGGCTACCAGCAGCTGTCAGAAAGCCATGTTCCAGTGTGGGTTACTGCAGCAGCTCTGTACCATCCTGATGGCTACTGGAGTGCCTGCTGACATCCTGACTGAGGTAAACCAAGTTACGGCAGAGGCTGCTCTAGGGAAGTTGAAATCAGGAATCCTAGGAAGCATTAGATATTGGCCGAAGGAAAAACAATAATAGTTAACCATTTTTGTATTTTAAATTCTTTACTGATCTTATTAAAATGTAATTAGCATAATGACGACAGTATTGATTCCCAAAGATATACTCATTTGTCAATTTTATAGTATATAAATAATGTTAAAGCTTAGCAGATCCATCTAGAAAGATTTCTCAATATTTTTATTATATGCAACAGGAATGCACGGTATGATTTATGTTTTTAATTTTGAGAACAAAGTGACTTAGTCTTACTCAACAAGTAGATTCTTTGAATAGTAAATTCTTTTCTCCTGATGCTATGGCATATTCTGTTGCTTACCAAGAAGAAAAAGAAGTTAGAAGAAAAGAAGTTTAGTTTATTTAAATTATTTTTTCATTTTTCTCAAACTAACACATGCATGCTAAAAGTACAAATAATAATAAAAGTTTTATAACAAAATCAGCTGCCTTCAACCTCATTCCTCCTTACCGTAAGTCTCACCCCCCCCGCCACCCATATAACCCTCCCACATGACTTGCTCATGTCACCCCGCAATTATTTTGTGGAATTTATATTTAAATCAGCAGTTGGGAGTTATATTATTAGGCCTGTACTAATACCATTCCTGCTAAGCCAAATAGAGCCCTGTATCCTTTTTTTTATATCTTTCTTTTGTGAGTTATAATTATATTCTTTCATTTTACTGATTTCCTATGTATCTATGCATATCAGTGCCATCATATGCTTACCAGGTCCTTGTCTACCCAGGGCCTCCTGGAAACCCTCCTTCCTCCTCCTGCTCTCTTGTCCCGGGACTTTCTTTCGCCATCCTCCTGGGATTTCCTTTTACCTCCCTTTTGACCTGGATTCCTCGGTTATCTGGGTCCCAGGTCTTTTTCCCCTACCCCTTGATTCATTATCTAATTTTCCTTAATTTCCTAAAATAGACTAAATGACAAGAGAAATTTTTTTAGCTCTTTCATGTCTAAAAATGTTATTCCTCTACTGTCAGAGTTAATTTGTTTGACTGGATGTGGAATTCAGCGTCGGAAATCACTAACACTTAACTTTCAGAACATCATTCCCGTGTTGCTATTAAGAAGTCTGAAGTCATTCTGAATCCTAATCCTTTTTTAAATGAAACCTGCTTTTTCTCTGTAGAAACTTTTGAGATCTTTTCTTTATTTCTGATTTTCTGAAATTCACTGTAATGTACTATCCTATGGACCTTTCCCCACCCCACCCCATCCCTAATTATTTTTGCCACTCACTGGGCACTCAGCTAGACACATATGTCCTTCAGTTCTGAGGATGTTTTTGGTATTCATGATAATTTTCTCTTCTCTTTAATGTTTTCTTTCTGTAACTCTTTAATTAGATTGTTAGACTTTCTGGACCTAGTTTGTCTTTTTAAAAAATTAATTGATTTTTAATTGACAAACAAAAATTGTATATGCTTATTTTGTACAACATGTTTCGAAATGTAATTTATCTTTTCTACTTTCTTGGAGGTTTTTTCAACTTCATTCTTAAATTGAATGTTTAATTTGTTACATTTTAAATTTGTTCTCTGATTTTATTTTAACACATCTTTGTTTTATAGAAGTAGATTCTCTTCTCTCTTAGAAGATATTATTGATTTTGCTTTCTTGAGATTTTAAATGCATGTGGTCATGTGTTATTTTTAATTGGAGGCCCCTGCTTAATGTTTTAAAATTTTACGTTGAGAAAGTGTTATAAAATTATAATGCTATCATTAATTTTTTTGGTATCTCAATTTTGGCACTTAAAAAGCAGGATATAACATTTTCTTCTTTTGAAAACAAGTTTCCTAACTTGACTTACTTTCTTTAAATGTTTTTTTTCTCTTCTTAACAGACCATAAATACTGTATCAGAAGTTATTCGAGGCTGCCAAGTAAACCAAGACTACTTTGCATCTGTAAATGCACCTTCAAACCCACCAAGGTAGGAAAAGGGAATAACTGAGATTCCTCTGAGGAAGTAAAAATTTACTTTGGGTTGTTAATATATCTCACATACACATCTTACTCCTTTTAAAGAAGTTCATTTGTATGTTTCAAAATTAGAAGTTATCTGACAAGATAAATATTGAGGTTTTTTTGTGGGTTTTGTTTTTGAGGCAGGATCTTGCTCTGTTGCCCAGGCTAGAGTGCAGTGGCATAGCTCATGGCAACGTCAAACTCCTGGGCTCAAGCAGTCCTCCTGCCTTGGCCTCGCAAGTAGCTGGGACTGTGGGCGTGTGCCACCACACTGGCTAATTTTTTAATTTTTTGTAGAGACAGAGTCTTGCTGTGTTGCTCAGACTGGTCTTGAATTCCTGGGCTCAAGCAGTCCTCCCGCCTCTGCCTCCCAAAGTGCTAGGATTACAGGCATGAGCCACTGCACCTGGCCAAATATTGGTATTTTAAAAGAGTGTGTAGTCTTTGGAACTTAAATATTTAAATTCAGATATCACCTCTTCCACATCCTAGCTGTGTACCTTAGGCAAACAAATTACTTCACTTCTCTTAGCTACAATTTTCTCTGAAATGGAAATAGAAATACTTAACTTGCTGGTGTTCAGGTTATGATTCCTCAGCCAACAAAAATGACTCACTATTGACTTGTGTACTTGGGTTGCAATGTTTCATTTTGTTCTTTTCTTTTTAAATGCGACAGACCGGCAATTGTAGTACTGCTCATGTCCATGGTTAATGAAAGGCAGCCATTTGTATTGCGCTGTGCTGTTCTCTATTGTTTCCAGTGTTTCTTATATAAAAACCAAAAAGGACAAGGAGAAATTGTGTCAACACTTCTGCCTTCCACCATTGATGGTAAATAATATAGTTCCAATTTCTATTTTAAAAAGTAAATGTCGTTTAAGCTTTTAATTGAATCTTTCTCTCTGTGCTTCAGTCTAAAATATTTTGTATGCTTAGGAAAAAAAAAAACAAACAAACCTGAGTTCCAAGGCATGTTTAGAGAACATGCTTTGGAGTCAGACCAGAGTTTGCATTGTAGCATTTCCACTATTCTTACTGTGTACCTTTGGGCAAATTATTTTTAACTTGAGCCTTCTCAAGTTACATGGAGGATAATAATACTCATCTATAAATGGGGATAACACTCACCTTATTAGGAATATTGTGAGGATTAATACAATTAAGTATGTTAAGCACTCACCTCTAGCACCTGACATCTAATAGATGCCAATAAACAGAAGCTACTATTAATTGTAATTATCACTCTAAAGATAAATTTTACCATTAAATCACACTTAACATTTTGGTCTATTGTTCTAGTAGCGGGTAGAATCATTACCCTTTCTATGGATTCTTTAAATATTTCATTTTTCCTAAGATAAATCCTTGATATACTTACCTTTGTTATCTTTAACAATTGAAAACCTAAGTAAAGCTCATTTTAATTACATACCTTGCGGTTTTTGTCAAAATTTAAGTCTATTTAATTATATTGTATCAAAAATTTTTTGGTAAAAAATTTATTACCATAAGAAATTATTTACCATAAATGAAAATAAGACCCTGTATGTAGTAGAATAATTAAAATATGGCATTTCCCTTGAGTCATTTTAGAAATGTTGTTTTTAATTAAGGTAATAATTTTGGGGGCTATTACCATCATCAGTTTGATGCCTGAAGTGTTCTATACAGGTTGAGCATTTCAAATATGGAAATCCAAAATCTGAAATACTTTTGATCCCAAGCATTTCAGATAAGGGATATTCAACCTCTGTTTCTTCGTTGTGCTACTTTTCTTCCAAGATACCTTTCTCTCATCATTCATTTTGTTTTGAAAAGCAGACTTTATTGTTTTGAAAATAATTATTTTTGTATGTCCAGAAAACAATTCATAAAAATTTTGTTTACTTCCACACAGTGAAAATCTAATATGTTTTTATCATCTGCTTTCCATCTTTGTAGCAACAGGTAATTCAGTGTCAGCTGGCCAGTTACTGTGTGGAGGTTTGTTTTCTACTGATTCACTTTCAAACTGGTGTGCCGCTGTGGCCCTTGCCCATGCTTTGCAAGAAAACGCTACCCAGAAGGAACAGTTGCTCAGGGTTCAGCTTGCTACAAGTATCGGCAACCCTCCAGTTTCTTTACTGCAGCAGTGCACCAACATCCTTTCACAGGTAAGGTATTGCAGGAAACTTCTCTAAGGGGTAAAAAGGTTCCAGCTGTAAGTTTTCATGTCAGTGATACAAGGATGCAAAGATGTCCTTAGAAGATAGACATGAAAAAGGAAAGAGAGAACTTACCTGCTTATTAGTTCATTGTAAACAGGAACAGTTTAGTGGAAAGAAAGCAATAAATATTCCTACAGGAATGGTTTTGCCAAATAGTTACAAGATCTGTATCATGATAGAAACACACGTCCTAGGCAGAAAGGTATTTTGAGGGTTTTGTTTTCTTTTTAAATCATCCATGGTGTTCTTGCATGTCATTTTCTCTTTCTTCTCAGTAACTGAATTGAGGTTAGTTTATGAGAGGGAATAACGTAGTTCATAGCTCTGTACCTCCCTCTTTCTTTTCCCAGAGCAATTGATCATCCTGAAACAAAAATAGAATATTGGTCCATTGTATGTACAGCTATACAATATACACCCTTGATGTTTGTGAATTCTCAAATCCTCAAGTCCCCAGTGCATATAATTTACCTAACAAGATGTGGAAAAACATAACTAAAGATGCTTGCGTTCCTTTAGACACTTAATGAAAACAGCAAAGCTTTATTGAAGTATAGATGCTAGGCACTTAGTAATTACTGTTACATGATCTGCCCGTGCGTACAAGCCATGCTGTTGAACAGTTCAAGTTCACACTTTAGCAAAGCCATAATAATGTCATCAACATTGAGAATCAGTCAGGGAGAGTAAAAATGTGGGTAAGTCTAAAATTATTCTGCCCACTGCTCTAGCAGTGGAATCATCCTACCCACTCTCCATAATAATGTGCTGTATCCTTCTTTAGTTTTTGATTTTGCCACCCTCATTGGATTTTTCCTTATTTGGAGCTTTTAAGAAAACATTAGTGCCATTAGTAGAAGTTATAAGTGAAAGCTTAAAAATTAACTATAGTGAAAAGGGAGTTGAGTGTGGTTTAAAATTGGTTTCCTTTAGTTGAAAACTTATTTTATCTCTTATTTATCACTGTCTCTTAGTGGTTAAAAAAGCTACCTTAAAATTTTCATATCTTATTTAATACCTGGCATTATCATGTTGCTGTCTGTTGAAAACAGTTTTTTTAAAAGCCAAACAGTAATTAACTGTTTGACTACCGTCGCTGTAACATTGTGATTACAATGAATGCGTAATGAGAAATGCTAAAGGTGGTGGTATCTTCCTTACTCTTAAGTAATTAATTATAGTGCTATAAAATCCTTATCCTCTAAAATGCCTGTCATTTTTATAAAATAAAAGATTAGAACTATCCTGTCCCAAATTATCGGCTTGGGTTTGTAGAGGGACTGTGAAAAAGTATTTGAGGGATTTTTCTGGATTTAGATTTTTCTAAAGTAGTAATATTTATGAATAATTTTTAATGTATAATTTGCAGGGTGATAAGATCGACAGACGGGTATGTATCACTTGATTTAGCTTAGGCATTTTCCTCTCATCAAGTCTTCTTCTCTGTCTTGGGGTTTGCTGATTGGGTTTTTTTTAACTGCTTGTTTGAAGTTATATTCTACTCACACTTACGTGTCAGCAAGTTTATCTCTATCATAAGTGGCTCTCCAATTTCTCTCCGTGGGATACTGTAGTGACGTTACTAGGAACTATGGGAGTGAGAATCTGAGGCTGTATACTTTGTGCTTCCTCCGGGGATGCTTGCACTTTCTGGAATTCCTTGGTTTTGGTTTTTTGTGTTTTTTCCTCCCAAGCTTGCTTCTTTATTTCTCCTTAAAACATTTCCCAGGAAGTAAAATTTAGGTTTAAGAATTTTGTCTTTAGTTAATCAGTATATGAAAGACTGTGATGACTTTTATATTAGATTATTTAAAATGTACAATGGCAAGTATAATTTTGTAATTCGAAAGATTTGAAATTAAATATTATGGATTATTCTGGATATAATCCATATGCTACAACTACCTATATAAACCCATATAACTACAGTCCTATATGAGGATTAACTTTCGATGTCGGGGGAAGAGTGTTGTGTTTGGTTTGGTTTTGTTTGTGTGTTTCATAAAAAAGCGAGTGTACCGTAATATTCATGTTTGAGCATGCATTTCAGTTGAACAGTGTGAGTAGTAATAACTGAGGTCCTGTTAGGAATTATGTCTGTATATGAGCATGATTTAACATTTGTTAATAACTCACACACACATATTTGGCAGCTTTGGCCTGCAGAATTTTTCATATTTGGGAAGGTATTTTGTAAATATAAATGTTAATAATTTAAAAGGGAATTTTTTTGTGATATTAATTTATACACAGTAAAATGCACAGACCTTATATGTTCAGTCTGATGATTTTTGATGGTCGAGTGTGCCTCTGTAGCCACCACCCAAAACAAGATGCAGAACATTTTCATAATCTCAGAAAGTACCAATATACCCCCTTTCTTATTATTTCTCTGTCCCTGGAGGCTACCACTAGAAAGTGAATTTGATTATAATATGCTACAACCTCATTTTAATGCTTGAACACTAGGAATTTAAAGTGTTAGCTTTTTATGTGTTTTTATAAACAGTGCAAAAATATTAAACTTGACACGTACATGGAAATGAGAGGGATTTTTATTTAGAAAATGTAGTGTGTTCTCATAGTAGCTTGTGTGTTTTTAGTAGAGACGGGATCTCTTAGGCTGGTCTCAAACTCCTGATTACAGGCATGAGCTGCCCTTCCCCACCTGGATGTTTTTTTTTTTCCAGACTTTTCTTTTATGGCTTCTGCATTTTAAGTCATACTTAGAACAGCCTTCCCACTTAAAGATCTTAAGAAATTTACTCATATTTTCATCTCATACTTTCTGATTTCTTTTTTTGCATTTAACTCTTTGTTGCACTTTCCTCAGTGAACTCTAAGGTGTGGATCCACACTGATCTTTTTCAAGATAGCTATCTAGTTGTCTCAACATTTTTTAAGTCCATCTATAACCCACTGGTGGTTATATGCTACATTTTTCATATACTAAGTTCCCATTTGTATATGGGTCCATTTCTGGACTTTTTGTTCTATCCCTTAATTCCTGCCTCTTCATGATCGAATATCTCCTCATTACTGTTTTTCATTTTTTTCAACAGTATTCCCAGTTATTCTCACTTTTTTAATATGATCTTCAGAATCAGGTTGTTAAGTTCCAGAGGAAACTTTTTAGTATTTTTGTTTTGATCACATTTATGCTATGAATTAACTTAGAATTAGCATCTTCATGATGTCAGGTCTTCCTATCTAAGAACACAGTGTCTTTATATTGGTTTTGTATCTGTTTTTGTGCTCTTTAGGAGTGTTTTAAAAGTTTTCTTGTTTTGGTTTCAGACCATTTTGATGACGTTCATTCCTGAGTACTTTATCTTCTTTTGTTGCTATAATATACTGGATCTTAGCCAAAAGGCCCGGAAGCGATTTTTTGTTGCTATGATAAATGAATCATTCCATTCTATTTTCTCCCTGGTTATGTTTAACTTTGCTCTTCTTATCCTTCAATTAGACCCCAAAGGGCATACTTATAGAAGACTCAGATTTTAATCTAATTCTGTTTTTGTTTACTCAGACATCAGCCAGTGATTTGATAGGATGCTCTTATATATACCTAGACATATTTGGTACCTACAAATAATTAGTCTAAGTAATGATGAATTTCTATATATATAGCATGTAGCTAAAACATTTGCATTTATAATTTGAGTAGTTTAAGTTTTCTGTGGCATATAGTCAATGGAGACTAACTATATTTTTTAACTTTTTAATTTATATAGGTAACATGAAGGTATACTGTAGGCACAGTGATGACATAGAAGCAAGGAAAAAGTAAAAATAATGTATCATGTGAAAACCAAATTCATATTAATGCTTTACTTGGTAAATCATTTGGAGAAGTCCAGTTTGAATTTATTTAATTCAATATTAAATATACCTGAAAATAGATTATAAAAAGGCCAAGATACTGACATCAAGGTTTGCGAAATGGAATAGCGTAGTTGTTAGAAATTTCTCAAAACAGCAATGATTATTTTAAATCCATTTCTTATCTAGATCTTTGAATGAATATATTTTGGATATTTTATAAAAACTGTTCCAAAGTGAAGCATTACTGTGCTGATCTTCATTATTTTATTTCAAACAAGTTTTGTTTTTCTTTAAAAAAGAAATACAGGTTATAGTAATAGAAGATGGGCAGTATCAATATTATGAACTGAGATTATCTATATAGGAGACATAAATGTGTTGTTTTAAAATTTAGAAAACTAATTTTGCTGGACATGTTAATTTTCTTGTTTAACTAGGCAGCAATGTAGTTAGTGGCTTGGGGCACTTTGCTAATTTAAATCTTTTTCCTCTTGACTATGTTGGTGATTTTCTCATGTAACATTGTCACTGAGTTTGTAGCGTGGTTTACTTTCTTGTTAGAGAATATGTTCTCATGGAATTTGACTAAATGATTCAGGAGATTATTTCTTTGTATTTTTCTTGATGTTATTTGAAGGAGGCAGAATTTGTCCTCCTATCAGGAACTTGTTTTTAAAATACTGATCGAAATATCATAAATTTGCCTGGCAAATTTAAAGTGTCTTGGGGTTGATGGGGTTTTTTTTTTTTTAAACCTCTACATCATACATTTTTTCCTTAGCAGACGAGGGTTTTCTACTAATAGAATTTTAAATACCCCCAGTGTATGCTTATGAAAATGAATCAATTCTAATTTCCGCACTGCGATCATTTTGAGACACGCAGCCTGTGGTGCACACAAAAATGTATTCTCTTGTTCAATTTTTTTAAATCTAGATTTCTGCCACATCTTTTATAAGGTGTTAAAATTCTTTTTATGCAAATGGGAAGGGATCTTCGATCAACTTTAAGTGTGAAAAAACAGAATGAATGGAGAGAGATTTCTGCCAACTTATCTATTACAGGGAAGCAAAATACAAACAAGAGTTGGATTGTTAATGTTGCTTTGTACCTGGCTAAGCAACTGTCCCATTGCAGTAACGCATTTTCTTCACAATTCAGCCAACGTTCCATTTGTATCCTTTATATTTTAGTAACATACATGTAAGTATTTATATCTTTTTTTATTTTTTTCTTCTCAATTGAAAATGAGCTCTATACCCAAAATGTTCGAGTTCTCCACCGTCTTATCTGTGTTGCAACTTTTTAAACTGTTGTGATTGTAATGATGTTTGCTTAAGCTGTGTGTGTGTATCATTGTTTTATTCTGG
Organism: Avahi laniger; assembly: GCA_963575035.1. Taxonomy (NCBI): domain Eukaryota; kingdom Metazoa; phylum Chordata; class Mammalia; order Primates; family Indriidae; genus Avahi; species Avahi laniger. Next base: position 42,083 of record CAUYSK010066143.1, read on the forward strand.
TTTGGAGTATATATGATATGTCTTATAGGAACTCTTACATGAAATATATATCAAATTCAAATTGCAAAATAAAGTATTCTAGATACTATGAATCATCAGCCTCCTTAACAAAGATTTCAGCTTACGGGACAAATTGCAGAAAATCTTGGAGAGGAAGAGCAGTTGGTCCAAGGCTTATGTGCCCTTTTGTTGGGCATTTCGATTTACTTCAATGATAACTCACTTGAGAGCTGCACGAAGTAAGTACGGGGAAGATGACTCTAATGACATCAAGAGATAATGGCACATTTTCTCTGCCAAAGTATAATGTGGACCAAGCTTTTATGTTTTATTATGATTCTGTGTTTTTTTAAAGCATTTCAATATGCTTATCTCTGTAGAGAGAAACTAAAACAACTAATAGAGAAGAGGATTGGCAAAGAGAATTTCATAGAGAAACTAGGATTTATTAGCAAACATGAGTTATATTCCAGAGCATCTCAGAAACCCCAACCAAACTTTCCCAGTCCAGAATGTATGATATTTGATCATGAGTTTACGAAGCTGGTAAAAGAACTTGAAGGTAAGACAAGAAGATTTATATTGATATTCATTAGAAAGTAAATGTGATTATATTGTGTATATATGTCCTGGATACATGCAGATTATATGATAAGCCTGAAAGTAGATCTTTTCTCCTAGCTCTTGATCTGTAACCCATTGAAGGACAGTTGGCTTTCAGTAAGATTGGAAAGATTATTTCTTATCTGTCATTGAGTTAGGTTATATGTTTTGACTAAGTCTTAATAATAAAATAGTATTTTAAACGTTTAAAACAAATAAACTTTCTTTTCCAGGTGTTATAACTAAGGCTATTTATAAGTCCAGTGAAGAAGATAAAAAAGAAGAAGAGGTGAAGAAAACATTAGAACAGCATGACAATATTGTGTCTCACTACAAAAATATGATTCGCGAGCAAGTGAGTACTAATGAATTGTTTACATTCTGATTACTACTGATAGATATTTCCTACATTAAGGAAGAATTTTTCCTCACATTTCAAATGAAAGAAGATACAGAAAGTAAAACTCATTATTTTTCAAAGCATCCAGGTGTTCAGCAGACTAAGTGCTTAGTATGTGCTAAGCACTGTGCAGTATGGTATAGATAAAAACATGAATCAGACAGGTCTCCATATCAGTGCCATGGGAGACAAACCCATAAATACATTACTGTAACACACATGTTATTGCACATTCCATCTAGTGATAGAGACGATCAAAGGCATATGGCAGCGCTGAGAGGCACCTAATTTAGCTAGGTAGGAGCAGGGGCTTACAAAAAGCCAAGATGCCGAGTCCAGGCAAAGGGGGAGAGGGAACAGAGACAGGAAGTGACAAACAGCATGATAAGTTTGAGTCTAATGTTGCTGGCTTGTACTTAGAACACTCTAGTAACTGTCTAAAGGAGAAATTTGAGGGGCAAAGCTAGAGGGAGGGGGAGCCCACGAAGGGGAGACTGTGGTGATGGGTGAGCTATGGGAGGACATTAGAGTGACGATGGTACCAGCTGCCCTTTTTTGTTTACTATGTTTCACATGCTCGCTAAGCATTTTAAACTCTCGTGTAATTTTCACAGTACCCCCACAAAGTAGTTATATCTTCAGTTTAGAATAAATGAGGAATCTGAGACTTAGAGAATTTAAACTCACCCAGGGTCACTCAGCAACTGGTAGAACAGACTTCAAATCTAGGTGTGTTAGTGGGATTCTAAAGCTCTTACCGTGTGGTTCAAAGGAGACAGATTTGAGAAATGTGAAAAATAAAGAAAATAAAACTAGCAGGACTTAGTAATGTTTGGATGCAGGTTTGAGGGTGCAGAAAGGGTCAAATAGGATCCCTACATTTCTGTCCTGGACAACTGAATAGGTGATCTTGAGTTAGCATAGGAGAAGGAGCCGATTTGTTAGGGTAGATAATGATGAATTACTTTGAAACCTCTTTTTCAGAATCATCAGTTGACATACTCTTCAGGATACCAGGGAACTTCCATTGCTTGCATTGTGTTGAGCAACTTAAACCTTCTGTTACATTCCTTCAAAATATGTTCTTGGTTTTTACTCTCATTTAATCTCTTCTGGTATATACCTTGATTGGAATTCTAGAAATTGCTGTAATTTTATCTGAAAAGTGAGATGATTGACACTGTTAAAATGCCAGTATCATAGAAGACACAGCTGTGGCAGTTCGCACAGAGCAGGTTCATCCCCTTGTCTGCCCGGCCGTCCCCTCCCGGCCGTGTGCAGCTGTGCCAGGCGCGGCAGGGAAGAGCATGAATGGAACCCTCTAAATGAGAACTGCCTCTAGGTTCTTTCCTTCCCCACAGTCTGTGTTTCTGAGATTGTAATTTTAAGAAAGAATAAAAATATTATGGTATATTTAGCATTCAGTTTCAGCTTTTTGGTTTATAATAAGCAAACAATAAATTAGAATCATCTTTGAATGATCAAAATTTGAATCATCAAACTACCCATGATTATTAGGATTTTTCATTTATATGTTGGTACAAACATGGAGTCATTTCCAGTTGGTGAAATGTAATGTCTGTGGAGCAGTGGAAAAGTAAACAGTTGGAATGTGATGTAGTCCCAAAATAAACATTTGGGGCTAACAAATATAGTCAATTTGGAAGAAGAAAAGAGTGATTTGACACAATTACTATATTGACTCTTTTTCAGAATTCTTCATTTTAAACATTCTCTCACCGCTTAAAATGCTGTTTGGTATTAGGTAACAAACATCTAGAGCTATAAAATGTTTATATTCTTTGAAATGACATTTGAGAATTTATCCTAAGGAAATTCTCCAAAATTCAGGAAAACAATTATATAGACTAAGATATATATTGTAATAATATTTATCATTTTGAAAAATGGAAGCAACCTAGTGTCAAAAACATTGAATATAAATTATTGCATCTACTTGATCAGATATTAAGTGAGCATTAAAAATTGTGATTGTGAAAACTAGCAATATGGGAAAATTAGAATAGTAAATAAGTTAAAGATGACAAAATTATATGTGGACTGATTATGACATTTAAAAAGCATGAATTGGAAAAAAATTAGAAAATAAAGAAGTATATGAAATTCCAACTGTAGTTACATTAGGATGGTGAGAGTTGGAAGCTCTTTTTTCTCTTTTCAGTCTTATAAATATTCTGTTATGATTGTCTTTTAATGTAAAAAATAACATGCATATGTATATGTACATATACTAAGCTGCTTAAATAGTTCATGGTGTAAATTTCTTAAATGGTCTGATGGGCCATAAAATGGAGTTTTTTCATTTGATATCCCCCCGTAATTGCAGTGAGATTGCAAATAATGCCATAGTGTTTACTAATTGGGTCTTACGTGAAATCTTACAGTTCTACTGCATGTAAATTTGCCTTGGTGCATATAGTAATGTATTACTGCTTAATTATTAAATGATTTTGGAAGTGTTGAGTTCTTTAACATACCCAAAATAACCTCTAATTTTTAAGATTCATTCTTCTGAATGGTAATTAGTATGAATGTAAAACACTTGAATATATTTTGTTTCACAGGATCTGCAACTTGAGGAATTAAGGCAGCAGGTCTCTACGTTAAAATGTCAAAATGAACAGCTCCAGACAGCAGTCACACAGCAAGTATCTCAGATTCAGCAGCACAAGGATCAGTATAATCTTCTTAAAGTACAGCTAGGTAAGTGCAGCTGGCCATCACTACTATAGGGTCCGGGTCATTCTGTTCTTGGGAGCTAGACAAAGTAAAACAGATTCTTTTATGGACTAATCTTTCTGTAACCTTAGTCACAGTGATGAACGCATAAATTGGAGTTTAAAACAAAGTAACATGGTACTTAAGAGTAGTTGAGATGGAAATCCAAGCTGCTTGCTACCTGATTATCTGACCCATAGACTCTGAACCCTGGCTGCTCATTAGAATCTCCTGAGATGCTTTTTATTGGTTAAAAAAAAAAAAAGAAAAACCCCCATACTGTTTCTGATTTAATTAGTCTGGGGTTGGGTCCAGGCATGAGGAATTATTGCAGACTCCCCAGGTGATTCAAATGTACAGTTGGTTGAGAAAAACTGGTCTAATCTTTCAGTTTTCTCTTCTGCAAAATGAAGATAATAATAAAATCTGAGAATTAAATGAAATAATATATGTAAAATTCTGGTGGTGCCTGGCATATGGTAAGAGCTCAACTGCTGATAAATAGTGTCATCCTATAGTGCTTGTGAAGATTTTTTTTTTTTTTTTTTTTTTTTTTGAGACAGAGTATCACTTTGTTGCCCTGGCTAGAGTGAGTGCCCTGACGTCCGCCTAGCTCACAGCAACCTCAGACTCCTGAGCTCAAGCGATCTTCCTGCCTCAGCCTCCCAAGTAGCTGGGACTACAGACATGCGCCACCATGCCCGGCTAATTTTTTCTATATATTTTTAGTTGTCCAATTAATTTCTATTTTTGGTAGAGACGGGGTCTCACTCTTGCTCAGGCTGGTCTCTAATTCCTGAGCTCAAACAATCCGCCCACCTCGGCCTCCCAGAGTGCTAGGATTACAGACGTGAGCCACCGTACCCGGCCGCTTGTGAAGATTTTTTAAAAGGGATTTTATTTTATCTTCATTGACAGAATTGGAATTGAAATAACTGTAATCCTTAAATGATAGATCACCAGACGGTACAGTTTAGTCAACTGTTTGACTATGCCCCTTTCTTCCCAGAAATCTGAAAATATCATCAGTTCATTATTTTTATCAAGACACTATTCCGCAAAGATGAAATGTGATTGCAAAAGTGCTGCCGAAGTAATTGAATTTAGAAAGTTATATATTTGAATCTTCTAGCTCAAATAATGAAAAACTTAGGTTTCATGCTGGCTTTTTAAAATTTATGCTTGGCTAACAGGAAAAGACAATCAGCATCAAGGTTCTTACAGCGATGGGGCTCAGGTGAATGGCATTCAGCTGGAAGAAATTGGTAGGTTGCGTGAAGAAATAGAAGAATTAAAGAGTAATCAGGAACTTTTACAGAGTCAGCTGACCGAAAAGGACTCTTTGATTGAAAATTTGGTAAGTAAATGTTCGAAAATTTAAAATAAGAGGTCAAGAGTAATTCTCACCTTGCCTTTTTCTTTCTTTCTTTTTTTAAATTTTTATTTATTTTTTTTGCTGGATCTCTTAAGCCAGAGTATCGTATAATAAGATTTTTTTTTTAGAGTGTGAGTTTTAGAGTTACACTCTCTAAGCTATGCTTCCTAGCTAACTGAATTTAAGCAACTTAGTTAACCTCTTTAAACTTGTTTCCTAATCTGTAAATTGGTGGTGATAATATCTGTTTCATTGTTATGAGATTTAAATGACATACTCTTAATACATAGAAGTCGTTCAATAAATACCTGCTTTTATGCTTTCTCCATTTGACCTCAGGTAAATGCTTAGATTTAATAAATTACTTTGTATAAATATATAAATTTTTACATATGGAAAAGTTGCAGATTATATACACTGTGTTGAAATTTTATCTTGGGCATAAAAATTAAAATGATGTGAATTTTTTTGGTAAGCATGTATAGGATATAGTTTATATATGTACAGTGCTGTTTGGTTTTTGCCTGTCTCTTTAGACTGAATTTATTTCATAGTTTATTTCTTTGCTATTTATAGAAATCTTCGCAAACGTCTGGCATGAATGAACAGTCTTCAGCAACAGCTTCAGCTAGAGATTCTGAACAAGTTGCTGAGTTAAAACAGGTAATTTTCTAGCTTGATCCAAGTTCTATTTTGTTTTTTGTTTGTTGTTTCTTTTTCTTTCTTTTTTTTTTTTTGGACAGAGTCTCACCCTGTTGCCTTGGATAGAGTGCAGTAGTGTCATTGTAGCTCACAGCAACCTCAAATTCGTGGGCTCAAGCAATTCCCCTGTCTCAGCCTCTTGAGTAGCTGGGACTCCAGGTACACGCCACCACACTTGGCTAATTTTTTCTATTTTTGGTAGAGATGGGGTTTCAGTCTTGCTCAGGCTGGTCTGGAACTTCTGACCTAAGGCGATCCTCCCACCTTGGCCTCCCAGAGTGCTAGGATTACAGGCATGAGCCACCTGGCCTGGCCAATTTTCTTTTAGTTATAATAGAGTTACAGCCCTGTAGTTTCATTAACCTAGAACTACTTTGTTAGATGTAAGCACAATTTGGGTTAAGATAGCCATTTGAAAATCTAGAAGCTATTTTTAATTATATGGTAATAGTATTTTTATTGTTTTCATTTTTCAGTGGTGTTCTTTTTAACAGAATTTCAGCATCTCACCCATATTATTTGTAGATTATCAGTGAACTAACAAAGAAAAATTTAAATATATTTATAAGCTGCAAATATGAAGGTATAAAATCTTACGCCTAATTTTCTTATAAGTATTGACTATGTAATTGCTTGACTAAAGGTACTGGGTGTTTAAACCATTCTATCAGGAAAATGTTGAATTTTAGAATTAGAAAAGGGAATAACAGGAGATAAACTTGTGTATATCTCAATTACATGACTCCAGCTAAAAAGCAAAATAAACTTTTTCTGCTCTGGTAACTTAAAAAATCTAGAAAAGCAAATTTAACTTTTTTCTACTTGGTAATTTACAATATTTATAAATTCCTATCAAACTAGATCATTTATCTTTGTCTAATGAACAAATTAAGTATATTTGTTCAAGAAAAGAGCCAGAAGAGGGAAAGGAACTGTAGACGTGTAGAATTAAATAATATACTAATTAGGAAAATCTAGAAAAGTATCAGATTGCTTATTAGTATATATTATCCCTAAACAGGTTCTGGGTTTGGGGGCGGTTTTTCCCCCATTTTTTTTCCCTTCCTTTCCTTCTCTTCTTTCTTTCTTACTATAAAAGGAATGTATGCTTCTTTAAAAAAAAATCCAAGCAATGCTAAAGAAAAAAGTGACCATCCTTATCAACCTAGGACTGACTTCCTTCTCCCTTCTCTGGTCAGTTGGCCCTGGCCCGCTGACGTGGCTGATCTGAGAGAGGAATGACTGTACGCAAAGAAACTGTGTCTTATTTTGGTAATGTCCATGTACCTCCGAGTAGATTCTAAAATCCAACCTTTTTTTTAAAAATCACTTATCATTGAGGCTTTCCAGGTTTCCAGTATGTGTTCACAATATTTTGTTTGTGTAGGGAAGATTAACATGCTGTTTTGGTTTTAAGTCTACCTACACTAAAACCATATTAAAATTAAAGGGAATTAAGTTATTAATATATAGCCTTAGTCTATAAATTTCAAGTAAAAATTTTTACTAGTATGTTTCCCAGTGAAAGTTTAGTTGTTTACTTTTTCCAAGTTATTTTCTTCTGTAAATCTTAGATTGTTAAAAAATACACATTTTAAATGTCAATTTTGTTATTTTATAATGTATAATAAAATACTGTATAAAGAAAATTAAATGTAAGTTATTTTGATAACCAAAAGAAAAAAATTAAAGGCCACATTACGTACATGATAGGAATTTTAAAGAGAACAAAAGAGAAGGGCTTTTATATGCCAGCATCCCACCGCTTACCCAGTGTCTCCGGACATTACCCAGCATCTTGGGGGGCATTAGGAGGGAGCACCCCTGGTTGAGAGCCACCTTTACAGTTGCTTTTCTTTATTCTGTACCGTTGTGAGGGGGAGAAGTTTGAAAATTCCAACATTAATATGAACTTTCAATGAATTACCCAGTTTTCACTATAACACTACTTTTCATCAGTATTTGGTGGCTCCACATCTAAAGATGTCCTGTTTTGCCCTTCTAAATAATAAACCTGTATTCCAGCCAGGTGAGGAGGAACGCTTGCCTAGTGCATGAGATTGGGACAGAGCTCTGATGGTCTGTTTCTTAAATAGTCTTCTAACCAGCCCTGCAGTTTTTAACCCCATTTTTACCTATACTTCTAGACATACCTAATGGTACCATTTCCTGAACCTTTTGGTAGTTAATGCATTCATTGTAAGTACCAGCTAGACTTTCTCAATAGTCGACCTTAGTTTTCAGGTTTTCAGTGCTGAATTAGTTACCACTGTTATTTGCTCTCTGAAACTCCCCAGTTTTATTGCTCTTTTCTCTTATTCTCTTTGTCCTTGTAGGTTTCTTCCTCCTGCCTTCCCTTCCTCTTTCCCTCTCTCCTTCCTCTCCTGCTCTGTTTCTCCATTCCTTCCTCCTTCTTCCCCTCCCTCCCTTTGTTTATGGTTGGATGAGATCTCAGGAGGGAGCAGAAGTAAATGAATGTGTTTAATTTTTTATCTTGAACCCAGAGTTCGAGAATAGTTCTTTAGAGGTAGATTTTAAAACTTGGAAGCTATGATTTTAGAGGGTAGGGTCAAGAAAGGAAATTACTTTTTAAAATTTCTTCCTGTGAGTAGACATTTCCTTGATGAAATTAATACTGTTTAATGTTACAGCTCAACTATTTTTGTCTCTTAGGAACTGGCAACATTAAAGTCTCAGATAAACTCACAATCTGTAGAGATCACCAAACTACAGACAGAAAAGCAGGAGCTGTTACAGAAAACAGAAGCATTTGTAAGTTAATTCTTTTTTTTTTCCTTCTGAAAGGTAGCACCCCAGGCTTGCTGTATTATCAGTATTTCTCAGCCACAGTGAAAAAGAAGCAAATTCATCAGATAACACTTTCTCTTTGGATTACTCACTAGCTGGTGTTCTAGTAACAGAGGCTTCTTGTTCATGGTGGCAGCCATTTTACAACCAGACTCACCAGGTTGGTTTATTCAGTTGCTTAATTTTGCTCTGTTGTACCCTTCAGTCCAAGCTGGCGGCCTTTCCGTTCTGCCGGGTATAAAGTTACCAAAAAACCCTTGATGTTTTCTCCAGAACACAGTTTCTCATCTTTTGCAATATAGATAGGCTGAGAATTTTCCAAATCTTGAAGTTCTGATTCCTCACTTTCTCTCCACCCCTCTCACATTTTACTATAAGCAGCAAGGAGAAACCAGGCCACACTCCAACAGTTTGCTTAGAAATCTCCTCAGCAGAATACCCAGGTTCATCACTTACAAGCTCTACTTTCCACAAAACAGTGAACACACATTGGCCAAGGTCTTTGCTGATTTATAACAAGTAGCCTTTCCTCCAGTTTCCAGCAACATGGTCCTCCTTTCCATCCGAGACCTCACCAAAGTACCTTTAGCTCTCACATTGCTGCATTTTGTTCATGACGATATATGCGTATCTCTACCACCATGCAAGCAGCTTTCTCCACAGCTTTGCTCTTCACCTTCTGAGCCCTCGCCAGAATCACTTTTAACGTCCATATTTCTACCAACAACCTCTTCAAGGTAGTGTAGGCTTTATCTTACACGCACCTCTGAACTCTTCCAGCCTCTACTCGTTATCCAGTTCCAAAGCCACTGCACATTTTGAGGTATTTGTTGTATCATCATCCCACTTCCTGGTATTTTAGAAAAAAGACAGGGAAAAACTGATTTAAGAATACCTCCTTATTTGCATTTCACTGATTAATGGCATTTGGCTCAATTTATCGACCTGTCTTTCTGAGATAATAGTGTGGACTTAAAAGAAGCTTATGAGACACTGGCTTTGAAAAATAATCTCCGCTTATAAATGCTGCATTTATAGTGACGTTAGAGCTGCCTCATTGACTGCTTTTCTGGGCTGACCTTGAGGCAGCTTAGCCCAGCCCTTCCTCGTACTCTGATGAGGCGGATGCTGCTCCGCCCTGATGACAGCTCATCTGTCAGTGGAGAACACTGTTTTACACATAAATTACATAAATGTATTTTCTGTTATTGAAAGTAAAATTTCAAAATAGCAAGAAAATTAAATCACCACTTTGGGAGCTGAGATTGATTATTTGCGACTTTAAAGAAGCATTTTTTTTTCCTATTTTTCACTTCTAGGCAGAATCAGTTCCTGTACAAGGAGACAGTGAGACTGTAACAGCTGCTAAAACTACTGATGTAGAAGGAAGACTGTCAGCATTATTGCAGGAGACTAAGGAATTAAAGGTTAGTTTTTGGTAAAATTTAATTTATTACAGATAATATGAAATGAACTCTATGAAATTTTATTACATGTAATTTTATCTCACAGCTTTCCATTTCTATTTTGATGCTTGCTTGCTTCCTTGCTTTCTTCCTTTCCTTTCCTCCTTTCTTTCTTTTTTATCTTTTTATCTTTCTTTTCTTTTTTTCTTTCTTTGTTTCCTTTTCTTTCTTTCTTTCTGACAGAATCTCACTCAGTTGCCCCAGCTAGAGTGCAGTGGTGTCATCATAGCTCACTGCAGCCTCAAATTCCTGGGCTCAGGTGATCCTCCTGCCTCAGCCTCCTGAGTAGCTGGGACTACAGGTGCGCACCACCATGCCCAGCTAATTTTTTCTATTTTTAGTAGAGATGGGGTCTCGTTCTTGCTCAGGCTGGTCTCAAACTCCTGGCCTCAAAGGTCCTCATCTCAGTCTCCCAGAGTGTTAAGGTTACAGGTGTGAACCACTGCACCTGGCCTTTATTTTGATGATTAAAGATGGTGCAAGTGAAGTTTCTTTAATGCCATTTCAAGTAATGATATTAATATGTAAAATAAGAATGTATATGCATGTAGTATGAGAATAAAATTCATTGAAAATATGGTGAGTTTTCTTACCAGCATCAGTGTCTAATCACAATAACAAGACAAGGATTACAAATTTGGCTAATACACAAGCCACACGTAGGCTTTCCATAAGGCTGAGAAGCACAGACACATTAATCCCTGCCAACCTTCAGAATAAATAGCATGAGAAAGGGATGAGGTAACTTAACATTAATAAAAAGTAAAAAGCATGAAGTAAAAATCGGAAAAATGAAGATAATACATAATTGTGCTTTTTGGATTGTGCCCAAATTATTTTATTTTTAAATGATTTTATTTGAAGCTATTACTCTTTCCCATTTAATTATATGCATGAAATTGGGATAATTTTTTTTTTTTTTTTGAGACAGGATCCTTCTCTGTCACCCACGTTGGAATGCAGTGGCCTCATCATAGCTCACTGTACTCTCCAATTCCTGGGCTCCAGTGATCCTCCTGCCTCAGCCTCCCATGTAGCTGGCACTACTGGTGTATGCCACCATACCCAGCTAATTTTTTTCTATTTTTGTAGAGACGGGATCTCGCTCTTGCTCGGGCTGGTCTTGAACTCCTGGCTTCAAGCGATCCTCCTGCCTCAGCCTCTGAAAGTGCTAGGATTACAGGCATGAGCCACGGCACCCAGGCGATAAATTTTTTTTTAACTTTGAGCTCTAAATCTGATGGTAACCAGGCTTCTGCTGTAAAATGTTTTGGTCTCCGTTTACTCCCTCGATTATCTGAAATAGTATTGCTTTTTTTAATCTCTTAAGGATTTTTTGAGAAACAGCTAACTAAAACTATATTTTGTGTGTTAAACTCTATTTTTCACAGTAACCGTCTTGGATGAATAGTCTAACAAATCCTCATGTTACTGGGTATACCCTCAGCCTTCACCCCTAAACTCTTTAGATTTGAACAAGTCCAGTGATTTATCATAGGAACAAACTACTCGTTAAAGACTCTAGGAAAGTGAGTACTAATTTTAGATGATTAACTTTTCCTTTTCCTTCCCTAGAATGAAATTAAAGCTCTGTCTGAGGAAAGAACTGCCATTAAAGAACAGCTGGATTCCTGTAACAGTACTGTTGCCATTTTACAAAACGAGAAAGACAAACTAGAGTTGGAAATTACAGATTCCAAAAAAGAGCAAGATGATCTCTTGGTGCTCTTGGCCGAGCAAGATCAGAAAATATTTTCATTGAAGAGAAAACTCAAGGATCTTGGTTATCCAGTAAGATTAAAATGTTTCCAAATATGATTTGTATTTTTCTTTGTAATACGTCTTTAAAATTTTTAATTTAGCATGGAAAAGTCATACCTATATTATAAGCATAGAAATGTGGGTTCGTGTATATGGTATCGTCTACATTGCTTTCACTGTGTTGAGTGAATTGACTTAAGACACAGATTAAGTTCAGTTTCCAGCACTTGTACACTGTTGTCTTTTGGATCTTGAGCCTATAGAGTGAATTGATACGATTGCTCTTTTGGTAGCTAGACTGCCATCACCCAAGTGTGCCATTGTCTTTTACCATATTTGGTTCAGATGTCTGTAGAGAGGTAGAGCCATTTCATCAGCAAAGTTAACTGGTACATCTCATTCGTACTACAAATGATAGGGAGCCTTGAGCATTAAATCAAAGAAATCAGATGGCTGGTTTTCTACTATAATTACAAGAATACAGAATTTATCAACAGGGTATATATCATTACATGTTGAATGTGACTTGAACAAACCTTCATAATATTAAATAGTATTTTTTTTAATCTAGATTGCAGAAGAGGATGAACTTGAATCTGGAGACCAGGATGAGGACGATGAAAATGAAGATGCTGACAAGGACCAGGATAGTATCTAGCTTTAAAATCTCTAGGAACGATAGAGATTGTATTGTAACCTTGAGGATGGAATCCTAAGACAGTACTTGGGTTTGCCTCCACAGAAAATAAAGATGTAGAAACCAAGTGGAAATGGCTAGTAAGACTATTGATGTATTTTTTAAATGTTGCCACCCATGCTGAAAACCCTTGCTGAACTGGGTGCAGAAAACATACCTTTTATTTAAATGCATCTAAACTGTCCCAAGGTATAATTTGCAAAGAGCTTCAGACATCAGAAAATACACCATTTTAAGGCATGTGGTGGCAGTGCTATTTGCCTTAGTTCATTGATTATTTACTTTTCGGAATTCATGACTTTAAGTACTAACACATTTGATTTAATGTGTATTGAATTGGAATCATTATTTGTAAATTCAGCATTTGAGTTCTTAGCTGATGATTTTCTTTTAAAGCAATGAGTTTACCTAAAAGCAAGATACCCTGGGCTGAGGGATAATGCGTATCATCAGCCCTCCATCCAGTGCGACTCCTGGGTTAGCAGGGTAGGACAGTTTACAGTGAGTGCCTTGACACCTGCCATGGCCGCTCTCCATGCGCGGTGACGAAGCCCAGGATGCTGACACACAGCACAGGTGACGACGTGGAGGGCGGTTCTGAGAAACTTTTGCAGCAGTGTATTGACATGGTTGGCTTTCTTTTTATTTTAAGCTAAACATCTAAAACAGATTCTAAGTTAACAGCTTATACAACTCAGATTTAGTATTGTCGATTATCATAAAACATATTCTGTTCCTAGTTTTTAAAGACCCAAACTATGATTTATATAATTTATTGGCATTTTTGCTGAATAGGTTTAAGTCAGATAATAGATTTGTAAAAAGCATATGAAGCAATGTGTCAAAATTTAATGTTTCGTAATAAAAAATAGATACTATGTTCACTTAACCCCTGGTCACGGCTCCCTTTTTTCAGATTTTGAGAAAAGTTTCTTAATAAAAGGCGAGGCAAGTAGCAATGGTGAGGGGAGTTCTTTACTGAATCGACATTACTGGATGTTAAAAGCAATTTTCTCATTTCAAACTAATGATTAGGCTCCGTAAGATTGGAGGGAGCTCCTTGGAGCAACTGCAGAAGTGGAAGAGGTTGGAGGAGGGTTTGATTTTTCTGAATTCCGCATTGGAATTCTTACTAATGATTTCCTTTAAAGAAGTGAATTTACTTAAAAGCAACATAGCCTGGGCTGGGGGATGCCTTCTGGGTTCAGGAATAGTTTGAGCAGTCCACTAGGGACAAACTTTTGAAAGAGGAGGGGTATTCTCACCTGTCTTGAAAAAGGAGATGCTGTGTTACCTCGTGCCCATGAACGCTGCTCTGTGCCCATGTTCCACCACTGCACATCCTGAGGTGGCACTTGCCATCAGAGAACTGTCACTGGACCAGCTCAGATTATTTGAAGTTTCCTGACGTTGGCACCACGTAATGAACAATGGGGTAATGACTACATTTCAGGCTAATGTTATTAGGATAAAGAAAACTGGATCAGTAGCGAGAATTTGTAAGTATGGAATACCAAAGATCTTCAGAAGAAATATCTGCAAAATCGGTGCTGCTGTGCCAAACTCGGTCACTCAGGCCGGCCCGGAGCAGGAAAGACACAGGAGGCCTCACGGTTGCATAGTTCTGCCTGGAGCCAAAAGGGACATCTCCTTAAACCCAGCCTTAGTTCTTGGATTGCTTCCGGGGCCTCCTAAACTGATCTCCCTGTCTCTCCCACCCCGCCCTCCAACCTTTCTCCATCGCCACAGTAAGCTTTCTGCAAAGCACACAGGAGCAGGAGTTACTGCGGTCACCTACTGTTTGCAGTCCTTAGCAAGGCAGGTGAGACCCGCTGTGCTCTGCTGCTCTCTCAGTATCTTATTTTAGGATTATAACCAAGATATTTGCTCTTACTGGCTGCTGTGGTCTGAACGTCTATATCCCCTCAAAATTCATATGTTGAAATCCTCAGCCCCAAGGTGATGATAGCGGAAGTGGCGAATGTCCCTCTCGAGCAGGATAAAGCAGAGACAGGGTGGGAGGGGCGGAGAGAGGCCGGAGGACGACCCTAGCGCCAACACGCCCAGCAGCCGCCGTCCTAGCACACCGTTCTACCCACTTCCGAGCACCAGTCACGCGCTGAGAATGTTTCCTTGCCTGTTTGTGTCTCTGCACCCACAAGAATGGGGGTACGTGCTGGAAGGGAAGGAAAATGGTCAGGCACAGCACGCGGCTTCAAGAGGTGATTATTAATATTTAGCTCAAGGGGGAATGAAACGTGACCGGCTGTCACATTTTTAATGCCTCTTTCTGGGCCTGATAAATTAAGGGACTCACATTCCCATAAAAAGGTACTTGTTTCCTTTCTCATTACCCATCTTAGGTTCATTTTCTGGGGCCCCAGGAAATTAGACTGATAAAGACAGATTAACAAGAGAAAAATATACGACTTGAGTTTATTTAATGCAAATTTTACCTGACATGAGAGCCTTCATAAGGAAGTGAGGCCCCACAGACATGGTGAAACGGGAGCATGTCTGTCCTGGGTTTGGTGACGAGTAGAAAACCACAGGAATACACGATGGGACAAGAAGGGGTGCAAGCTAAGAGCAGAAAGCTGGGGGAGCTCAGCAAGACCGTTCACCAGGTTCCTGCCAGCAGCCTCCGCTCACGCGAGGCCCCGTGACCCGTTCCGAAGGAAGATCACAGTCCTTCCGCACCTGCCACTTCTCAAATTCCTTCAGCTTAAAATATCCAACACGCCAAGGCACTGTATTTTGGGGTAGTGTACTCTGAACCCCTCCGTAATCAAATTAAAAATCTGAGAGCTTCAATCCTGGTGTTTCAAAAGACTTTGTTACCTGCTGGGAGTTATTACGGATTTAACAGAATTAGGGACATTGACCAAATAATAATCTCGTGATTAATTTTGAAGTCTGAGTCTTTAAAAATGATAAGAGACTGCATTCCCTGGAATCGGTTTTTTTGGAGCAGAGCACCCCTTCAAGACAGCTGCTGACTAATGTGTGAGCCTCGGCAGCCATCCTGCAGAGTGACCTGGGCGACTTCTCTCAACCACTCCCTTGGACTCTGACGATGAGCCCTTAAGAAAAGGACGGGGGCAGCCACATCTTGTACCCGTCTGCATCACAAAGTGCAAGCGCGTGTAATTACTTGGCTTTATGTATGACTTACATGGAACATTAATTATCCAGAGGAAGTTTCCCTCGAATTGCCTTTACCTTCCAAAGTGTTCAAAGGAATGCCCTTATAAGCAGCTAATTAACATGGGCATTTGTGCAATTTATAATAATGAACTAAAATTTTTCTTATATTATCTACAAGCGCTTATTCATGATAAATGTGTTTTCATCATGATGAGTATTTTCCTCTGGTTAGGTATTTAATCTTTGTTAATAGGGAGATAAGTAATTTCCCGTCTTAGTTAAGCAGTAATGTGGATCTGCATGGCTCATTTTTGTTTGCTGTCGGCTAACTTTGTTTACCTTCCTCCAAACATGAACTTTTTCTGTGGGCTAAAATGCCATTTTGTAAGCTCAAGATAAATGATTTGAGAGGCTGCTATTGTTTTTTAGAGAAATCATTTTCAAATGATGCAGCGGGATCTTTGACAATGTCTTACAAGCCTTTCTGATGTACATTTACTTTGTGGAGGATTTGTTTACTTTGGTGTGAATCCTTCACTGTATTTACATTTCTTTGGGCGAAGATTCACCTCACTCTTACGTAAACTCTTTTGAGTTGTGCTCTACTTTTTCTTCATCGTTTCTGACTTTCGTTGTTTTTACATTAGTGTGACCTACGCTTCTGTGATCATTTTATATATTTTTTTCTTTTTTGTTATTTTCTTTTAAAAAGGAGGCTGCTTTTATTTAGATTGATTTGAAAGCATTCCAAGAGGTGATTTGTGGGACCTTGGATGAAAAAAGACCCATTGTCAGTGACTGTCTTTGAATGTTTTACTACAGCCTATCATATGACAATTGAGTTGTCCTGCCCCAATCTGGTTCTTTATCATTCTTTGGCTTTTTTGAAAAAAAACCTTGAAATTTTGGGGCTTTAGTCTCTATTTTCTGTCTTTCCAACTTTACGTAATTGAACTTGCCCAAACTGATTAAATTAAAATATAATCAAGTCGTGAGAGAATTTTATGTCTACAGGAATAAAAAGTCTTAGTCATTGTCCAAAGGATGCCAGAATAGAGGGTGACCTTGAAGACTGCTGTGTCCCTGTGTTCCAGATGTCTGCACACCGAGCTCCACTCCACTGATGAAGGAAGCACAGGCGGAACGTTTATCTATTTGCCATTTATTACTGCATCGAAGTCTCACCAATTATCTGTTGACTATGCCTAAATGATGGTAATTTTTTTAAAGACTTGAAATATAAATGTTTCCAATTGGGCACAAGTACATCCAGTTGTCTTTAATGGAGGTAAAATAACTATTAGGCTCTTTTTCCAAGGCCTTGGCTATTGGATGAAATTTTTTGCAATTAGTGTAGCAATGGCTGTTAGTTTTGAAATCCCTGCAGCGTTGTTTGACTTTAAGCAGCCAATTACTTTCTGCGGTGGTAGGTTAGATGGTTTCTATGTGTTTCTTATAACACCATGAAATTTTTGTTTAGTTTTTAGCAGATTTTCATTTAGTCTGGATCTTTTTGATGACTTGCCTTGGACAGGATTAGCTCGTAGGTTTCACCTGCATGACAACTAGTTGCCCCGGTGCAACTTGGCTGAGATTGGGAGACCACGTTTGCTCAGTACGGCAAAGCGTTGTCAACCTAAGTTAAGCCTGTCGATGCAGAAGTAATTTGGTAAAGGTTTATTGGAAGCCAAATGTGAGCATCGAGCCAGGAAGACACCAACAAAGTTGGAGGTGTTCTATAATCCATCGCAAGGTGAAAGGTTTTTATAGGAAAGTTTAAAAGAAGGGAGGGGGACGGACGACTCCTACCGGAGTTGTTCTTTTCACGGGAAAGTACGTTACAGAAGTTACAATCACTGGCTAAAGATTATGCCATACAGGCTAAAAATGTCTTGGTGTAAGACAATCAGTAGAACTTCCTGTTTCAGCTAATCTTAAAATAAATTAGCATCCTATTTAGTGTCCGCAGGTTGTACGTTGATCAGTACATCAACAATCTGAGAAATTTACATTAAGATTCTTTACTTGGAGATAGAATGTCACCCTGGAGTCACAGGACCTTCCCAAGGCAGATTAATGCGGATACCGGCTTACTGTCAGTTGTGACCTGAAGGTTATCTGTGTCCTCCATGAGCGATGGTGTGCACGGGAAAGAGAGTGATACTGCTGATGGGCTGTGCTCTGCCCGCGAGGACGCTCAGCGAAGCCTTTGGGCAACCTTTGCAAACCACCGCATTACCTTTGAGGCCATCCCATTGCTCAGGGCGGAAGAGCACAGTGTACGAAAAAAGTGAAAGTAATCTGTCTTCCCAACCTCTTTCCCTACGATTTTGAAAGTGATTTCTCCTCTCAAATCTAAATCTTTAAAAGTCAGCAATGTCTATAAAGCAACCAAACTTTCATTTCTAAATTTCTTACAAGAGCTTTTGTGATATCTAAAGAGTGTGAAATGCAAAGAATTATTCCTGACCAGAGAAGAGCCACGTTAAATCTCTCAGGTTGGCTCCATTTTTGCCCAGCTGCGTGTTCTCCTGTCTCTGCTGTTTCTTTTTCCTACGTTAGCAGGCACCTCCGTGATGACAGCCCAATCGGTTTATTTCCTTTCTCTTTCTTCTTCTGGATTCTTTACTAACGCACGTGTTTTTCTACATAAAGCAAAGCTTAGAAAAGTCCCCGTGTGGCACTTCACAGTTGTATCTACCAGGATTTCTATTGCTTCTTTCATTTTACAACTTTTCATAAGTTTCTGTGCTGTGTCTAGAAACAATAATATCTTCTTTGCGCGCTGCAATCCTCCCTGTGTCTGCTGTTTTGTCTTTTTTTTTTTTCCGAGACAGGGTCTCACTGTGTTGCCCAGGCTAGAGTGCCGTGGCATCAGCCTAGCTCACAGCAACCTCAGACTCCTGGGCTCAAGCGATCCTCCTGCCTTAGCCTCCCGAGTAGCTGGGACTACAAGCATGTGCCACCATGCCCGGCTAATTTTTTCTATATATATATTTTTAGTTGTCCAGATAATTTCTTTCTATTTTTGGTAGAGACGGGGTCTCGCTCTTGCTCAGGCTGGTCTCGAGCTCCTGACCTTGAAGGATCCACCCGCCTCGGCCTCCCAGAGTGCGAGGGTTACAGGCATGAGCCACCGCGCCCGGCCTGCTGTTTTGTCTTTTGACTGGATCTGTATGCCGAGAGGTATGCTGAAGCTGATTGTTTATTTTTTAGAAATTTTGTGAGCTGGTTGTTAAACACAGCCATTATTAAAAACTGAATTATATAAATTATAAGTAAATATATTAAACACAAAGATAATAAATACTCAAAATTCATCACTTCCTGATTATTTTACTATATTTTATAATCTCTGCTGCTGAGGACATTTGTGTCTATTCTATCTATATGGAGGAGACACCGTCTGATGGCATGCTGCCCCACATCCCCCCAGCTCCACGTTCAGTGATGTCAGGGAAAAGATGACGAATCAGAGCTTTGTCCCACGAGAGAGCCAGCTGTTAACATTGACCACCTCTAAGGCCGCCGGCATGCTCTGGTAGCTGCACCCTCACTCTCCCTGTGAGATCCAACCTCACCGGCCCTTCTTTCTTTCAGTTTGAAGATTTGCGCAACCAGTTCCTAGATAGTCTTCTATCAAGTCATATGCTTTGTCCTCTCGACCTTGACTAACAGGACAGGACAGTGTTATCTCCATTCATTTCAACGTTAAGGGCCAGTCAACTTCTGTTTCTTTAAGTGGGTCAGCTTCCTCTTTTTGAGTCAGCCCATGCTGAGCTAGCCCTTTGAGTCATTTCATTTGCTGCACACAAGACGCCACTAAAATCTCTGAGTGATCTCTGTCAATTGTACCCTAATCAAATTGAGCAGTTGCTGAAGTTTTTCGGTAACAGTAGTCTGCCTGGTTGGCTGTAGTTTTAGTTTCTAATTTGTTTCTAACTTGGTTGCTAATTACTAATTAGCTCATTCTTCCATTATCATCTCTATCAGTTTAGTCTCTGAAGACACTTTTGTCAATGCAGCTATTTCTATTTGAAAGAGAATCTATGTGATTATCTGTGAAGAAAACTGGTATATTTAAAAAATTTCCTGCCATAGCAGTCCCCTTCTGAGCCCTTTACTTTAAGAACTTCCCAATTTAGAATTATTCTGTTAGTTACAATCTGGGCGATCCCTTTCCCTCTGGCAGCAACAGCTCAGATGTTGGAAACCAAAGACATCAGGGTTATCTCAACAGTCTGAAGAGTACCACGGGAATTAAAAATGTAAATGACCAACACTGGAACCCTTCCAGATTAGGTAGAGACGTTTTGAGAATAGGAGATTCCAATCCCTAGGACAGAAGAAAAAGGAAAAAAAAATGGGGTACGGAGTTGCCAAATTCATATGGCTTCCAAATTTTGCCTGAAATTGGCCTTTAAAAAAAAAAAAGTCTTAAAACAGTTCAGAAATGATTGAGAAGTTGTGCTGTTTCGTTTTTAGGTAACAGAAATCGCTTTGGAGTCATAGGGAGCGTGCTAACGTCACTTTTCTAGGTTCGTGAAGCTTCTTTATGGAGGAACTTCATTTCTGGAGGTCTTGGTAATTAAGGTGACCCCCGTAACAAAGATAGATCCACAGGAGCCGCGAGCAGGGGTGACGGACCATGGCCTGAAGCCTGAGAATGGCTGGGGCCACCCGAGCCTCCCACACCTCTCGAAAGCTGCTCCTCACACCCAGACATGAGTCCCTGTGGGTTTGGGTCTCCTCCCGAGAGCAGGGGACACTGAGCGCAGCCGACGTGTCTCCTCGGGGCTCCTTCACCGTGGGGAGGCTGGTGCTGTGAAGTGTCCCCTCGTGGGGAGACCTGGAGAAGTCAGAGCTTGGGGTGCTGGGGAAAACCTGGCTGACGCTCTCAACTGGATCCTCGAGTTCCCCGTACAGAGGCCCCCCATTTCCCTCGGATATTCTGGATGGGCTGGAGAGTGTGAGCACAGGGTCTCTCAGAGCTGTGCTCCCCAGCAAGCGAGGAGCTAGAGTGGCTGGATTTTGTCCAGGAAGGACAGGCACCCCTGAAGCCAGACGCCTGCCCCCCGACCATGGTGACAATGGACTTCATTACGATTGGCCCTCCAAAAACACTAGAAGCACACACAGCTAGTAAATCGGCCACCTTCTAGCAAAAGCTCCTTTTAATCTTCGATTTGACTGTAAGGTAGAACGACAGAGACCAGGTGACAGAAGGCACTTCCTGGCTGCAATACACAGGCAGGCGGCTCCCTGCTGAGTGACAGTCTCGGCCTGAAAGGGTTGGGGAGGGGATGGGGCTTCATTTACATGTGTGACTCCTACAGAAGACAAAAGAGGCCAGGGTGACACCCAACAGGTAGATGTGGTTGAAGCTGAGCTAAAACTAGGATACTAGTTTGTCTGTTACCTGATTTGCCTACAGTTTGAATGTCGTCTGTCCTCCCAGATGCTAACTCAGAGCACGGGGAAGGAATCACAGGATGGGTCCGTTGTCGATGCCCCCCAGCAGAAAGGTCCCACAGTGTTCTTGGATCCCTCCTTCTCCCGGCCACGACCAGCCACCCCCTAAGTAGTTTGCCTGTTGGAAGCTTTCACTAGATGTTAAGATGGGCTAGATGTTTTCTGTCCTTTCATTGTTTTTTCCTTTATTACCAATGTGGCACAACGCTGGGACGTTTTCAGCAAAGAAATCTTTGGGGCACAACTGTGCTATGCAGCGTTCCATGCACCCAGGACCGGTTAACGTCCTTTCTGGCCCAGCACTTTTACAACCTTCTTGTCTCCGTTGACGTATTCGCCATCACCGGTTGTCTACTGGAATATTTCATTGCCACCAGCAAATGTGAGTAGGTCAAAATTTTTGAGTCCAAGTTCTGTTGGCCTTGCTAAGGGAGCCACTGAGCTTTTATTTTTTTTTTTATTTTTCACTCACTCATTTCCTGCCACTGAGCTTTATAGGCAAATATTAGACATCCTGGTCCTTATGCCTTAAATGACCAATTTTTACAAAATGTTAGAAATCCAACTTCTTTTGTTGGTGGTGGTGGGTGCTATTTTAGTTTTAGGATTTCCTTCACGATGATATTGGGATTAAAATGGTTAGTTTCAACTTTATACCTTCTTAATTTAGCCCCATACTGAATTTTTCTGGTATAACAGGTGTTTTATATGCCCCTCCCCCCAAAAAATCTGTTCTCACTGAATCTAAAACATTTCTATCTGTGTTTGGCATACAAGAGATGTGAAGAATTCAGACACGCTCAAGTTTTACCAGCCCCTCAAATATTACCACTGTACTAACTTTCTACAATTCAAATGTGGACTTCTCCTACCTAAAGCAAGGGTTCCAAACCAGGAGCAATCTTGCCCCCCAGGGGACACTTGGCAATGTCTAGAGATAGTATTGGTTGTCACACCTGGGGGCTAGAGGTGCTATTGGTATCTAGGGGGTGCAGGGCAGGGGTGCGTTAAACATCCTACAATGAATGCCAAGGGCAACCCAACAACAAAGAATTACCCAGCCCCAGAACTCAAGTGCTGCCGTAGGGAAACCCTGATCCTAAGCAACGAGTTTTCAGGAACGGCAATATGCCACTGACTTCCCGGCACTTGCACTATTTATAGTAGCTTTCCTATGTCCAGGATTGCTGTCACTGCTGTGCTCTGACAAACCGAGCACCCCTTTCTGCAAACAGAAGGATGAAGTTGTCTTAGAACCCCTGCTTTCTTTCAGTCTGTCGCTTCTTTTCCAAATGGATACCTATTACTCAAAATTTGGAAAAGAGTCACTCAAAATAATTGCAGTAAATTAGTGACTTTGGGAAGGTGTATAATGTCTTGCACAAAATGGGGAACCTGCAAGCAGACTTGGCCCCGCCTCGTCCCCTGCCTTGCGTCTGTGTGTCCCAGTTCTGCGGCCACAACCAACCTCAGCCTTCTCTTCCCAGTCTCCTCTTCCGGACCTCAGAGACAGCCCAAGGTTGTCTACAAACCCATGTGCAAAATTATCAGACACCCCTCTATCCCTCAGCCGGGCCCTGAACAGCAAGCCTTATCTTGCGAAACAGAACCAGGGTTTCAAGTTTGATTTTTATCTCCTCTCCCCTGGATACACGCAACTTTTCGCCAATGCATGTATATTGGCTAAAATTCCTTTTTCAAACATCATGGGATTTTCACTTAAATCTTCAAATTAGGGGCCTTTGTAACATCTTATAATGTTCTAAAAGGTCTTTAGTTCCTTGGATGAATTTAAGTGAATAACGATGCCAAAAGCATCTCATGAAAAAAAATTTATAAACAGAAAGCATTGCTCTAATGTAACATTATCACAATCGGTGGTTAAAGCAATACACAGTACTGTCATTTTTTATATCAACCAGGGAGCACAACTCTCCTTTGTTCCTGGGGCCATAACTGGGCTCAGCAGGAAAGAGCGCCAAGTTCAAGTAGCAACGTCTATCCTGAGCAAGTAAAGGGCACTGACGGCTGGTGTGCCGCATACGTGCCATGAATTCTGGATATGTAGTAGACGTGGGTCTGTATCATGTCTGTATCGCTCTGTTTGGAAACAGCAAGAATTGGTCCTTTTTGGGGTTCACTCTTGTATCCCCCCCGAACCATTGATCAATAAGCATGTGTTGAATAAATCACTTGTACAAATTCCAAATTCGCACATGACCCTGTATTTTATCATATCTCCCACGGAATGGGCGAGAACCAGAGAGCAATATTACTGAGCCCAGACGTCTAAGCTACATGACCAACCAGAAAGACTCAGTAGGTAAGTAATTTGTTCCTGTAAAAGCAGCTTACAGCAACACGTGATTAAAATCTCCGTCTCGACAGAACGACAAATTACTACATATAATGAGAACTGTGATGAAAACTTCCAACTTTTCACCCTGAGGTACTCCGACAGCAAAAGGAAAAAAGCCATTGCCTCCTTACATTACACTGAGTCTCACTTTTCATCTTAAAAAGTCATGTGATTGTTGCATTCCATGCCACAACATAATACTTGTTATAATATTCATATTAAATTGCCAGTTAAATTTCTTAAATTTTTCTCAAAAATAAAAAAGCTTTCAGAAAACTGAGTCTCAGAGGACGTCCCCTGTCTGGCATATGGCTTGGCCCACCACCAAGTCCTCCCAAGGAGCCCATGACGGATGAGAAGGGGGAGGTAACACATGCACCTTGGTCAGCATCGAAGGCTGAATTGTGTCCGCCAGGGAGATGTCGCAAATCCTAAACCCCTCCCCCGCCTCGTGAACGTGACCTTATTTGGAAATAGGGTCTTTGCAGATATAATTAAGTTGGGGATCTCGACATAAAATCATCCCTGATTTAATGCAATGAGGGAGGTTTGAGACCCAGAGAAACGGGGGAGAAGGTCGTGGGAAGGTGAAGCCTGCTGTGGTGTGGACGTGGTCCGTCCCCACCCAAACTAATGCTGACCTTCGATCCCCAGTGTGGCCGTGTTGGGAAGTGGATACAGAGACAGCAAAACAAAGGCCTGGCTGTCGAGGAATCCATGGTCCACTTAGAGATGAAGTAAGAGGAGCAGACGTTGGCGGCCACCGCCTACCGCTTCGTTCTCACCCACAGCGGTTAGCGTCCCGCATTTGCGCAGAGAACGCGCAGACCGCGTGCGACTCGGGGTGACTCCGACCCGAACAGCATCGTACACAGCTGTCTATGTCGGAAGATGGGATTTCCAAAAGTGAAAAAATACCTGAAGCAGAAATAACTAAGGGTAAGTGGGTTTTTTGGTTCGGTTTTGGGTTGAGAGATGGGGCGCTGCTCTGTCGCCCAGGCTGGAGCGCAGCGGCCCTTCACAGGCGCGACGTGGCGCACGACAGCCTCGATCCCCCGGGCTCCGCGATCCTCCTGCCTCAGCCTCCCAAGCAGCTGGGACTACGGGTGCGTCCCACTGCGCCCCATTTTATACAAGGGACTTGCGAGAATCTTGGTATCGGCGCGGGGTGCCGGAACCTGTCCCCCCACGGACACCGAAACGACTGTTCGTTTAATTCGCCATCCACGAGGCCCTGGAGGCCTGTGCAGGACTCGCCCCATCTCGCCAGCCACGCCACGGGCTCAAGAGGGCGCAGGGGCCCGTGAGTCGGCAAGCCTGGCACCCCGAGGGCAAGGAGAATGCAGGGCAGCCTC
Organism: Avahi laniger; assembly: GCA_963575035.1. Classification (NCBI taxonomy): domain Eukaryota; kingdom Metazoa; phylum Chordata; class Mammalia; order Primates; family Indriidae; genus Avahi; species Avahi laniger. The sequence goes on from CAUYSK010066143.1 coordinate 66,967, forward strand.
CCCGGGGCTGCTCCCTCTCCTGGCCTTGCTTCCGGGTGCTGGCGCTCAGGGTCACCCCCGGAAACAGGGACCACCTGATGGCGATGCTTGCTGTCTCCCGCCTGCGCGCCCCTCCGCGGCCTCTGCCGAG
>CAUYSK010066146.1:0-16875 GCA_963575035.1 Avahi laniger
GTGGGAAAAGAATACCAAGTTCAAGTCAAATACATACAAATTTTGTTTTAATTAAACTTCATAAAAGAAAATCATGCTAGTTAATACTTTAATAAGATTAAACTGATTTTAATACTGATTAATAGCTCATAATATGGGCCACTGTAGCAAGTTTTCATAAGTATAAAGCCCCTGAACAAAAATACAACATATGGCACCGCTGACTTTTTTTTTTTAGAGACAGTCTCACTCTGTTGACACGGCTAGTGTGCAGTGACATCATCATCACTCACTGCAACTTCAAACTCCCCGGCTCAAGCAATCCTCCTGCCTCAGCCTCCTGAGTAGCTGGGACTACAGGTGCTCCCCGCTAATTTTTTCTATTTTTAGTTGCTTGGCTAATTTTTTTTTCTATTTTTAGTAGAGATCAAGTCTCCCTCTTGTGGGTCTTCAATTCCTGACCTCAAGCGACCCTCCCACCTGGGCCTCCTAGAGTGCTAGGATTATAGGAGGGAGCCTCCGCCCCACCCAGCACCACTGACTTTTATTTCCAGCCCTCACTCATTCTAAACTGGATTAAACAACTGTTCCAAGGAAAATGAGAATGGCTGTTGGGTTCTGTGATAACTTAAAAAATTCTTTGATCTGTTTGGACTGCTTCAAATGGAGCTGGACTTAAAGGTAACTTAGATACACTCCCAAGTAATAGCTACCGCTATCCAAGAACTATTCATGTGAAGCCTGGGATTCACTTACCACAAACCAAAAAAAAAAAAAAGCTTCAGGGCTGTGAGTCACTGAAGAACACAATCCTGAGAAAAGATAATTCGGCAAAGATTCTTCACTGAAATGAGGGCATTTTATCACAGACTTTCTTTAATAAATTCACGAATTATTCAATTGCTTGGGTAGTTGCAAAATACTCCAACACTGTTTTCCTATGAATCTGATGACAATGAGTCAGTCCACAAGAATTTTATAAACCTGCCTGTAATTATGACTCAAAATTCAAAAAGGAGTAATGTAGAACCAACAAGCAGCTGAGAAGCAATGAAAAGGGAATTAAACTTAAAATCAGAAGATTGAGGTAATTCTCTAAGCTAGTTTTTCCTAAAGAAATAGCTTAGAGGTTTCCAAAACAAGTGTTCTAACACACAGCCCTTGTGAGAATTGAGATGTATGTGAAAGAATACTCTAAATTACAACCAATGTAAATCTCTTCTGTAGAATACTGTTTACAGTTAAGTTCTAAATCCAAAACATAAAACGGAAGTTTACAACGCAGCAATGAGAAGACAGGACTCCTATAATACATGCCTATCTGTCTTTCCTGGATGCAAAACCACTATTACTAATTTAAACTTTCATGTGTACTTTGTTATTCCGATTCTACGCTTTTCCCAATCGCTGAGACAGTTAAACCCGACAGCAAAGACCTGGCTGAGATACCCCTATGGGACAGATTTTCATGGGTTCTGAAAAATACGGTTTTTAAGCCGTATTTTGCAATAACGCTTTGACAAGGTGAGTTCTGGGGAGTGGGCAAACGACAGCGCACGGGAGATCAGGGCGCAAGACCTGGGAGAGCTACGGCCTGGGACCCCCACGGACCACAAGCTACCGCCTCCAGCTTTTACAGCCATCGAGCGCCAGCCCTGTAAAACTGTTCGCCCCACCCACTTCCCTCTCCTCCGCTCCCTCACCGTCTTCGCCGGCAGCTTCACTAAGTTGCTGTATGTGGGCCTGAGCCAGGTCCCCGAGCTCTTCCACTCGCCTCACCACACTGGGGCCTGCGGCAGCCATGGCCACAACAGGCGGGCGCGCCCCAGCCCACGTGACCGCGATGGCCTGAGATCACCTGATCCCCCAGAGCGGGCGGGGGATGGGGCGGAGTTCTCATGGTTGGTGGGAGGAGACATCAACTCCGGAAAGAGGGCCGACCTAGGTCGGCAAAGGTCTTTCCGGGTTATTTTCCTCCCCCGGGACTTTCCCCCACTCTCCCACAATCCTGAGCAGCTAGGAGACTGTAGAGATGGGTGTGACGTAGAGGCACGCCTCTCTCTAAACCAATCGGGAGCCAGCCATGCTCCCAGGCTGGCCCAATGGGAAGTCAGTTTTCTCCAGAAGGCGCGGGGAAGGCAGCTTGGCTGTGTCTGGCTGGCAGGATGCGGTTTGACGTCCGCCCTCGCGTGTCTGTCTAGGGCTAGAGCGGTAGTCGAGAGAGCGGGCGGGAAGGTCTGGAAAGAGTACTGTTGGCTTTGGTCTTATGGTAAGGAGGTTGCTAAAATAAAATGATTATAATCCCCTGGTCAGAAATAGAGACCCTGCGGGCTCTTGAGTAGCACATCCGAATTTCCAATAGGTGGTTCTGCGTCTGGATGGGGAGTTGCAAACATTAGTGGACTTGCCAGTCTGCGTAGTTGAATATTACTTTGCTAAATCTGAATATTAGCAGTCAGCTTTGTTTTATCTCTGACCTCCCTTGACTAGCTAACCTTTAAAGGATTTTAACCGTCTCTCACCCAATAGTACTAAACTTTGCAGCTACAAAAAATTTCCATTGCCATACATCTTGAGACCTTCCCTTAAGAGGCAAATTGTGCGTGAGGTTCATCTTCTCAACTAGGAGTCTCAAAGCACTCAGTCAACAAGTCTAACTTCCACTTTGCATTCCCTGATTGCTTTCTTGTCTCTGGTCAAATAAATCTTTAACTGTTTATTCCTTTTTCAGTTTGACACAGTATATCTTGAATAATCTCCATCCTATCTTATTTCTTATAGAAGGCATTTTTTTATTTAATAGAAAATAGTAAAAATAGCAAATAATGTATTGTGATTTGTAAGTGATTGACCACAATGACTTTCTAACATAACTTTATAACACCAGTTTCTTCCTGTGTCAATTTACTCTAAATATGGAGGACAGAAATCATGTATTAGTGCTGTGTCCTCGATGCCTCATACACTGCCTGGCACATAAATACTCAGAAAAATGTTTATTAATTGAACAAAAACTCCATGTTATCCTGTCAATGTATTGTTCTCCTTATAATCAAGAAGTTGAAAGCCAGGAAGGTTGCATTATATGATCAAGGTGGGCTAAAGAATCAAACCCTAATAGACATTTGGTACCTTAAAATGCCAAACCTCACTAAGTATATATTCTAAACAAAATTTACAATTCAAATGATGCCTTAAATGACCATGGACTTTCAGCAGACACATAACTAACACTGGGACTTATGGCTCAGCTGATATTCTGGTATGTGCTCATTTTCAGAGAAAGAGTTGGAAGGATCTGAGAGTATGTAGTGCAGTCTTTCATTTCTAGATGAAGAAAATGAAGAGGATGCAACTATTAACCTCTCCAAATCTTAGAATACATAAATCTGTGATTTGTCCCAGATCCTACCAAAGTATGCACCTATATAGAAGGCTGTCTCACCATAGAGATAAACAGATAACAGCCAGTCTTCACCAGTGCACACTAAATAAAATGCTTAAAGTAAGAGAACTTCCGCTCTAGAAAAGAAGAAATATGAGTAATTTGCCCCCAATTTATAGTTAATTACTTTTACTTTAGGTAAACCACATGAATAGAACAAATGAAAAAAATACAATGCCGGATTGAAAAAAAAATTCTCAGAGAAATTAATAACTCACTATCAAGCTACCAAAAAATATCTTCCAAAACAAATAATTGATCTTATTTATACCATTTCCCTACGGATATACCCTACGGATATATACCCTACCATATACCCTACGGATATATAATGAATAAGATTGAATTAGCTAAGAAGAAATTAATTTCTAGGGATGTTTATAAGAAATGAAAGTCTTTTTTAAAATAAAATTCTTGATCATCCCTGAATTATCAGTACTTAACCATTTGGACTTTTTAGAACTTTCTCTTGAAGGCTTTATACTTTTTGTGTGGGTCTTATTGTCTCACATAAATTTTCCAACTCCCTGTGGATAGGAATTATTTTTTTTTAGTTGCTACCAGTGACTTGTGTATAGTAGGACCTCATTAAATATTTTCTGTCTTTTTAATTTAATGGGTCAGGAACTATGGCAGACACTGGGATTATAGCAATAAACAAAATTAAACATGATCCCTGCCCTCTTGGACCTTATTATCTAGTAGAAAAAAAATAGAGATATAATAATCACACGAATGTATGTATAATTTTAAAATTGTGAAAAGTGCTATAAAGGAAAAGTAAGGAAATAAAATTTGATTTGAGGAATTAGAGAAGGTGTCTCTGAGGAAATGATATTAACACCTAACTGAATAAAATTAGCCAGGTGGAGAATGTATCAGTGTAGGGCCAGTGAGGAGAGAGAAACTACATGGTAATTTGAACAGAGGAACTTTAATATAAATAATTATTAAGTATAACAGGTGATTGGAGTGACAATGGATTGCCTAGTAAAAGATAAGAAAGTTCTAAAGAGTAGAGGAAGAACAGGTAGAGGAGCCAGCCATTACTGCCGGGACAGATCCAGACCTTGTTGGAGAGCTCACATTCATGGGTCACTGGATAGCAGAGAAGTCACTGTGGTCCAGAGGAGTGGAACTTGATGAAACTTTATCCTCTAGAACTTGCCAGAAATCTATTTTCTAGGGTGCCAGGGAAAATTGTTTGTGGGGAAGTATCTCACAGGAGGCACTGTGCTACAAAACTGTCCAAGGTGGATGCCAGAAGAAGCTACTGGCTGCCATGCATTACAGAAGTCCGATGTCAGAGAAACTGCATCTGTGGCAGGAGCCTGGTGTCAGCAGGCTGCCCATGTCTCATGAGCCTACCAAGAAAGGACACCATCAGGAAAGACCATTTCCCTCCTGCAATGTCTCTCTAGTGCCCTCTACTGTCAAACTTAACATTATCGGTTGACCAAAAAAAAAAATATTTAAAGGACCCAGATATATTTGCACAAATCAGGCAAAAGGATAAATTGGAGTGGAGAAGCAATACATCGAAAACTAACACAGCGTGGAAGAACAGATCAGGTTAGTAGGTAGCATATGCAAAGTCTATGGGTTTGGAAAGAGCTTGGCAGTTTGGAGGAATGAAAAAAGGCCAAAGGCTCCTCGTGTGAGGAGGGGAGAATGGAGCAAGGTGAGACTGAAGAGTTGAAGAGGAAGTTCTCTCTTGAGTGGTTGCCTCCCTCACAATCATGCAATGGACTCCAAAACCCTGGTATGAACCCCCACTGGCCATGTCTGTATTAATTGATCCAGTCTTCTGGTCATGCCAATTCATTTATTCTCTCAGGTGGTCATTATTCAATATTTAACGAATAGCTACTCTATGCCAGGGACACATCATACATTAATGAGAAAGACAGACTTCTCTCATGGAGATAGATTGGAGAGTAGATAATAGATCCAGGGGTAAAAATCTGATAAAGGCCAAGCCAATCAAATTCTTTCTTATGATAATTGCAAAGTTTAAAAAGCACAGAGACAAGACTAATCACTTTAATGGTAGCACTCCAGAAAGACAAATACACCAGCAGCTGCTGAGATTCCTGGGGGTAGATTTGGCTTTATCACCTCCCTAAGTCTTGGTTAATCAACTTTTCCTTCGTAGTCAGCTGCATCTTCATCCTGAAACAAGAGTCTGTTTCTCTTGCTTGCAACCAAAAGAACAAACTACAATAAGGGTATATGTTAGCTGGGGCAAATCAAGCAGGTACTCTGATGTCATGGTAAGGATTGTGGACTTTATCTGAAGTGAAACAGGAAGACATTGAAGCACAGGTTGAGCATCCCTAATCTAAAAATCTGAAACCAGAAATGCTCCAAAATCCAAAGCTTTTTGAGTGCCAACAAGATGCCACAAGTGGAAAATTCCACACCTGACCTCATGTGACAGGTCATAGTCAAAGTGTAATCAAAATTTTGTTTCAGGTACAAAATTATTAAAAAACGTTATGTAAAATTACCTTCAGCCTATGTGTATAAAGTATATATGAAACATAAATGAATTTTGTGTTTAGACTTGGGTCCAATCCCCAAGATAACCCAATATGCATATGCAAATATTCCAAAATCCAAAAAAATATGAAATCTGAAACATTTCTGTCCCAAATATTTCAGATAAGTGATACTCAACTTTCATTTTAAGCAAGGGAGTGACATAATCAGATGGTATTTTAACAACTTTCTTTGGCTGCTGTGAGAAGAATGGAATGGCAGGAATGTGAAAGAAAAGTGGGAGTGAGTTGGGAGACTATTTATTTTTCTGGTTGAGAAATAAAGTATTTCATACCAGAGTGAAGACAGTGGAAATGAAGAGAAGTGGATCATTTTGAGGTACTACAGAGGTAGAATCAATTGGACTAGGTGACAGAATTGGATGTAAGAGGTAGAGGAGAAAGGAGGTGCCTTCCGGTTTCTGGCAAGGGTGACTTGGTTGATAACAGTGACATTGTCTTAGACAAATCTGGACGAGATTGGTGGGAGAGAGCAAGAATTCAATCTTATTGATTTCCAAAGGTCTTTATTTAAACCCAAGCCAAATAAAACTTCAATCTAATGTAACTTTCTACCTTCATCTAGAAAAACAATTGGCAATTCATTTTCGAATTTTACATTTCGGGAGTGGGGAGGAATGAGAAAGAGAGTGTTAAGTGGTAGTTAAGAGCTGCTATGGGTGGAAGGACTAGAAAAACTAAAGGCATAATAATTACAGGGGTCTTAAATAATAATAACTACATAATTTAAGCTCTAGAATAAATTCATTCTGGAAGAGAACAGAAAGACTGCTGAGGCATTTAGGTTTTCGAGGTCTCATTTCATTTTCCAAGAAACTATTTCCCCCCACCCTCCAGAAAATCAATCCTCTTCCTCATTCTGTGGGAAGCCCTATTTTACTATCTTCTTTAGCATTTTTAATAATGTCCATATTACATGCAAGATATAACTACCAAATAAATTAATTCTAAGAGTCTTGCACTATTGCTGCAATATAAGCTAATTCCCAAGTTCTGTGCTTTTTTGGGGGACATGACATTTAAAGATAGTTTTCTTCATTAGAAACTCACTGGATTATTAAAAGTCTTAATAATTCTAATCCAAATTAAATAGGATACATTGAAAACATTACAAATAACCACTATTTAATTTTTAAGAGATTCTATTTAAAGCTACACTTAAATTTTATTACCAGTGTTAAATTCCCAGTGAAGGCTTTTTTTTAAGGATTATAATCACTAATAAAAATTTAAAACATATCCACACAAAACATGACTTTCAACTGGAAGATCAACCACACTAGCTTCTAATTGTCCTAAAGAACTTATGTTAAGGGAAACCATCACATTAGGTGGAATAATTTTGGCTACAGTTCTCAAAAAAATCTAACTACAACTTAAACAATGAGGAAATACATGGTTGGGAAACAAATCTCAGAGGTAGGGCAGGCTTCAGTGCTCTGTTTCTCTGGAAGTTTCTTGGCTCTTCTGTCTTTGTGTATTGGCTTCATCTTCTGCCTGACAGTAAAAGGGCAGCAGCGAGTCCAACCCTCATATGTAAGGAAATTACTGTTAAGGGAAGAGAGAGGCAGTCACTACTGGAAGCTCTCACAGAATTATAAGGAAGAATTTTAGAATTTCAGATAAAAATTTCCTCACATTTCATTGGTTCTACGTGGATCACATGCCTGGTTCAGAACCAATCTCTAACACAGGGTTAAAATTACCGTTATACTGATCAGGTCTGTATCAGTCAGGGTTCTCCAGAGAAACAGAACCAATATGAGACACACACACACGCGCGCACACACACACACGTATTAATAATATATAATGAAATATATATAAAATGAGGGTAAGCTACTTAAAGTTAACTGATTGTTGATATTATCCACATCTACAAAATACTTTACAGTGACACTTAGAGTAGTATTTGATTAGATAACTAAGTACTACAGCCTCCTCAAGTCGATGCATAGAACTAACCATCACAAGTTTTATTCATGAATATGTGAGGAGTTGAAAGGAGATGGAAATGGAAACCTGTACAAAATTGGGTCCTATTAAGAGGAGGGGAAGTGGATACCAATTGGGCAAGCAGAAATACCCACTGCTAACATGAATCATAAATAAGTTCTGTTACCACTATTCTCCCACTGGAACTCCCCAAATTGAGACGTATATTTATAATGATGAATATTTTCTCATGCTGAAATTGTGATCATATCACAGAGGTGAGTCGGGTAAATGAATTTATAGCAGGTGTAATGTTTGGAGAGGCAAATGTATTAAAAGGGTTTCTTTCCATTAGGAATTGCATCAGTGAATTCAGGTTAATTTAGCTACAAGTTATAGAGAAAAAACACACACCGAGGCTTAAATGAGATAGAAACTCATTTCTGTCTCAGATTCGAGAAGTGTGGAGGCTGTCAGTTTGGGGTTGAATGGTACTCCATGGTGTCAGGGTGCCAGGCTCCCATGTTGTTGTTCAGCTACAAGTGGTTCCATTCTCAAGGTTTCCTCTTGCTCTGACACACTGGTAGAAGTCCAACCATTACATTCATATTCTGGCTGGTAGAAAGGAAGAAAGGGAGATCATGTGTCTTTCTTTTAAGGGCATTCCCTGGAAGCTGCACTGACCATCTCCACTTACATCCCACCAGCCAGAACTTGATCACATGGCCATAACAAGCTGCAAAGGAGACTGGAACATGCAGGTTTTAATCCAGGTAGCTAATATGCCTTCCGGGGTGACCAACTGTCCTGGTTTGCCTGGCACTAAGGGCTTTCATGAGACATGAGGCTTTCAGTGCTGAACAATCAGTTACTATAGTTCAATTACTCTAGAAGAAAAGGAGAATAGATACTGGCAATCTCTGCCACAATCAACTGGGACTCTTTTGTTGTAACTGACATATGTTAGAACCAAAATGAGCTTAATTATTATTAAGCCAATAATAATAACAATAATAATTTATTGGCCCATGTAACTAAAAAACAGAGGTCTGTCAACAATTACCTGTTCTCCTGCCTCTCTGTTGGTTCTGTCCTCTGAGAAGCTGTCTGCTAATGGTGGCAAAAGGCTGCCAGCAACCTTCGGCTTACAGCCTCAGAATTAGAAATCCATCAGAAAAGAAGAGGCTTTTCATCTCTAGCAGTTGGAACTGAATCTAAGAACCTGACCCTCATTCACTTGAATTTGATCATGTGCTTATCCCTGAGCCCATCACTGTCCCCAGGTAAAACTGAGGTCATCTCCCACCTTTGGAGCTGAGATTGGGTCAATTCCACCCAAATTATTTGACCTGAAAACAGGGAAAGGAAGGCTTCATTTTTAAAACCATGGGTGCTATTGTCAGGAAAATGGTGATCGGAAGCTAGTGAGTAGCAAAAACACAGATGTACGCTACAAATGGTATTTGGATAGTCCCTAATCCCCTAGCCATGCCTACAATATCTGAAAAGCAGACAGGTACAGTCTACTGTTAGAAGGAAAACTTTGCTGTTAGACAAGCAACACATGTACCGGAAGTCTAAATGATGGCATAAAATGGTTTAAACAGTCCTTCCTATCTGTCTTTCCTTCCTCATTCCCCTCCCACCCAGTCCTTGTGGTCTTTATTAATCTACTACCCTTATTCCAGTCAACCAATTTTAACCAGTTTTCTCACATAGACATAGAAGATATGAACTTTAGGTTCTTCAAGCCCTGGAGAGAAAATTATCCAAAAGGCTGTTAAAACATATGAGAAGGAGGCCTGAGGTTGTCTCTGTAACTTAAGCAAACCAAAACTCAATTCATTGAAAGCAGTAAAACAAAATTTAAGCTTAACCTGTCAGAAACCACCAACTCACATCTAACTAGGGACTTTCCACAGGATCATACCTAAATAAACCAAATGTCCAGCCATAGCCAATCAAGTACAGTTTACACTTGAACAGCACAGGTTTGAACTACAAAGGTCCTCTTATATGTGGATTTTTTTCTATAAAAGTTATACCAAGTGTGTCTGCCTCTGCTCTCTGCCCTTCCAACTCCTCTACTTCTTCTGCCTCTGCTATCCCTGAGACAGCAAGACCAACCCCTCCTCTTCCTCTTCCTCTGCAGCCAACTCAACATGAAGACCTTTATGATGATCCACTTTCACTTAATGAATAGTAAATATATTTTCTCTTTCTTATGATTTTCTTTTTTAAATTTTTAAATTTTTTTCTTTATCATTATTCTAAATATCTCAGGACCTTATGATTTTCTTAAAAATATTTTCTTTATCTTACTTTATCGTAAGAAAACAGTTTATAATACATCTGACATACAAACTATGTGTTAATTGACTGTTTTTGGTATTAGTAAGGCTTCCAGTCAAGAATCGGCTGTTAGTAGTTAAGTTTTGGGAGAATCAAAATTTATATGTGAATTTTCAACTTCTCGGGTGGTTGGCACCCCAGCCCCTGCATCACTCCAGGGTCAACTAAAATCACTTTGCTTCCATGGTCAGCCTGTGAAAGCTCACTGCCCACACTGGGGAGCAGAGCTCTCTGAGTCCTGCCTATTCATTCACAAATTGTTCTTTACTCAAATAAACTTTGTTGAATTTGATTCGGCTAAAGTTTGTCTTTTAACAAGGCCAACACACTTTTGTCTAGTTGATATGCCCATGTTTTATAGTTTAACATCACTGATGTTGTGCAGTCTCTGTCACTTTCCTCAGTCTCACCAAAATCCCTCCTACATACCTATACATATAACTATCATACACATGATATATCTCACGTGTGTTTATGTATGTTAATATGATATATCTATTCTGTGTTTTTGTATTTCAAATTCTCTAAGACAAAAATATGTTTTGGTCCATAAAGTATGACTTATGGCTCACATAGTAAGTCAGAGTGGTAGTGGTATAAATTACTTTGCCATTCAAATAAAGCATGTATGTGTAGTACTTTTAACTTTCCAGAGAATTACTGCATCTTATCTCTAAGTCTTCTCAATGATTCAATGAAGCAGGTTGATATAAATATTACTCTCCACACTTCACAAGTGAAAACCTGAGGCTCAGAAAACTTAGGTGATTTGCTTGAGTTAGCACAACTAGCTGGTGGCGGAGTAGAGATTAGAATCTCCTGGCTCCTGGATCTTTGATCATTCCACAAATTTGCTGCCACTGTGACATTCTTCCCAATCCCTCCACTTTCCAAAACTTCAGCTGCTTTATGACTGGCCCTTTGGGGAGGATATGTATCATACTGGTTACCAAGAGGGGCTTTGAACTATGAAAAACCTGGGTTCAAATAGCATCTCTGTTCTTTTACATTTACCATATGATAGTGGAAAGTTAATTAAAATTTCTATGCCTCAGTTTCTCCATTTGTGAAGTGAGGATACTAACTATTCCTTGGGTTGCTGTGAGAATTAAATTAAATGATCTATGTAGAATATGTCAGTGTATTCCCCAACATATAGTAAATAGCACACAACAATAAATAAATGATAATTAACTGCTAGTCAAAACCCCAGTCTTAATCCATGCATTCACCTGTCTTTTCTGATCATATAGCAAGGCTGATGAATGCTGCTGTGTGAAAGCATACAATAGAGGAGATAGATTCAACATAAATTAATGGCCTCTACCTTCAGCTGAGTCAGCAGTCTTCCTTATATCCATGCTTGGTTCCTTCCTGTATTTCCCACAAAGGCATTTAAAAACTTCACCAATTTACATCCATATCAAGGATTCAGCAATAAAAAGAAATGACTCAACACATGCAACAGCGTGGATGAATCTCAAGGGAATTATGGTCAGTAAAAAATACCAAATCTAAACTGTTATATATTGTATGATTCCATTTATATAACATACTTGAAATGATAAAATTATAGAGATAGAGAACAGATTCGTGATTATTAGAAGTTAGGAATGGCGAAATTTAGGTGGAGGGAGAGAAGTGGGTATGGTTACAAAAGAGTAGCACATGGTGAAACTGTTCTATATCTTGATGATGATGGTGGATATAAGACCCTGCATGATGAAGTTCCATGGAATTAAATACACACACACACACACACACACACACAAACATGAATACATATAAAACTGGTGAAATCTTAAAAAGGCCCATGGATTATACCAATGTCAATTTCTTCATTGTGATATCATACCATAGTTTCGCAAAATGTTCCTTTGGGAAAACTGAGAGTAATGTAAAATGGGATTGTTAGGTCCAGCAGAAGGTAAATGGGTGGCAAGGAGGTGGCTGAGGGCGGAGAGCAGGAACCAAATTGTAACTAGGAACCGAATCGCAGCCAGGAACTGTTCTCTGGTGGGAACATACATAGTAAAAAGATCCTAGTAAACTTTAACTGACTTAGAGCTCACTACTAACTAATTAGCATGACATGGGTGGACCTTCGTGAAGGATTCTGGGGAAGACTCATGTGCAGAAAGGGAAACTGTTACATAACCAACCTGTTATGTAACCTGTTATATAACCCCCACTTGTCAATCACCTCAAAAGGCAGGAAACGACGACCAATCCTGCCAGGAGGAAGGCGGGACAAACTAGTAAGCTTACAAAAAACAGTGTCTGCTCAGACTTTGGTGTCTTTCTCTACTCATGGAGACTGATCCATTCCACTCTCTCTGAAACATATTTTCACGTTATGTAGCTTTCTTCATTACTTTCATTCTTTCTTTTATGTAATAAACTATAAAATTGCTCTGTGTGATCATTCCATCATCGACTTGACTCAGTACCAGTACTCATTCTTGACACTGGGGACTAGGGGACAAGGGAACACCCAGATGAACCTAACGGGATCCCTTTATGCTATTTCTTACAACCACATGTGAATCTACAATTATCTCAAAATAGAAAAAGTTTAATTAAAAAAAATTTCACCATATTCATATGTGTGATGCATCATTTGAAGTGGGTTTTGATAATAGAGATGGGGTGGAGGTTTTGGGGGAAACTTCTGGTCAGAGGGACTTAAATAAGCAAAAATAATATATAGAGAGAAATGAAGAATATATTTAAAGAAAAGAAAGTGATTGAGTTTAATGGGAACTTAGAGTACAACTAAGTAAATGCTATAAAACTACAAAGGAACATACCTTGGCATTCTGAAATGAAGAGTTTGAATTCTTGGAACTTAATTGTATAGACTGTAGAAGCAGACAGTATTGCTAATGGAGAACCACAAAAGCATTCTACTGAGAGAAGAGACCTAAGAACAGACCATTGGGTCATTCTGAACTATTAGAACATCATTTATTACTTTCCTGTCAGCAGTTTCAGTAGAATATCTGAAAAGCCAAAAAGATTCAGTGCACTGCCAGACAGTGGACTTATCTTGAGATAAGATCATCATCCTGGATTATCCAGGTGGGCCCTAAATCTAATGACAAGTACTATTATATAAAACAGAAGAGAAGACACAGATAAAAGATGGAGACAGCGATCACAGTGATGGCCATCTAAGATCAGGGCCCTCACCAGACACGGAATTTGCTGACATCATGATCTTGGACTTGCCAGCCTCTAAAACTGTGAGAAACAAATTTCTGTTTTTTATAAGCCACCCAAGTTGTGGTATTTTGTTATAACAGCTCAAAGAGTCTAAGACATCCAGCAATTCCATTGCTAGGTATATACCCAAGAGATATTCAAACATATGTCGACACAAAAATTTTTACACAAATGTTCATAGCAACATTATTCATAAAGCCAAAAGTTGGAAACAACTTAAATGTCTATGAACCGATAAGCCATGTTTCATTAAACATTATTCAGCTGTAAAAAAAGTAATTATGTGCTAATGCATGCTACAATATGAATAAACATTAAATACATTATGCTATGTGAAAGAGGCCATACACAAAAGACCACATGTCATTCATATTAAATGCTCAGAATATGCAAGTCCATAGAAATAGAGTAGATTAATGATTGCTCAGTGTTGGAGTGGATGGGGGATGTGATGATGATAAATAAAGGGCATGGGTTTCATTTTTAAGCAATGAAGATATTCTAAAATTGTGGAGATGGTTGTGTATATCTGTGAATAGCCTAAAAACCACTGAAATATATACTTTAAATGAATTAATTATATGGTATGTGAATTATATTTCAATAAAGCTGTTAAAAACTGTGTCCTGTATTGAGCACCTGAAGCTTAATCCATAGCAATTCCTACCTACAAATTCAAAGGCTCTAATATAATTATATGTAATTCATAAAATAATCCAGTGGTCAAAGCAGAATAGTCATGTCTAGATGTCACTTCATTTAATATTCATTACTTTGAGACTAAACTTGGAATTTGTCAAACACAAAACAAGCATATATTTTAGATGGATGTCTAGTAAATTTTAGAAAATGGAGTATTCCTCTTTTTAAAACTTGAATATACTGGATTTGATTAGATGGGAATCTACTGCCAGTACAGAACAAAAAATGAAACTGGAATGATTGGCAGGAGACACATTATGAAGCCATTGGGATGTCATGGTAAGGAGTTTGGACTGCCAACCACAGACGGTAGACAGACCTGGATTGATGTTCAGCAGGGTAATGACAAGGTCAGATTTCTCGAAGAAATACTGGCAGTAAGGAGGATGGATTGTAGGTTTAAGTCTAAAGAGAGAGAGACCAGTTGGGAGGCTGTTAAAGTAATCCAGGAGAGAGGGGATGATGGCTTAAACAAGGAGAGTATGGGGATGGGTGGGGAAGGGGGGCAGGCATGAGAAAATAAGTATTATTTATAAGGTAAAATCAGTAGGAATTGCTCATTAATTTAACATAAAGTTAATGCCGGGGAAACTGCTTTGTGTCTGATAACAAGAAAAATCCATCATTTAATTTCTAAATTCTTAATCTATTGAAGTCAAAATCCTCTCCACTCCATTGTATAATGTTTGTTATATTAACTTTGGAGATTAAAAAACGATATTAATGTACTTTGACCAGGCTCAATGTTTTTAGAAGTTTGTTTTTCCTCTTCAACTTATTGACAAAGATTAACAGATCATAAAATACAATATCAGAGCACTCCCAGAATTAAATACACTTTCATTTCTTATATTCAATCTGGAAAGTTTCCTCCTTTGCCTTCATTGACTATAATAATATAATTATCTCTAGAAAATGCAGTTTACTTTTCCTGGCTTAAAACATCTTATGTCTGACCATATTTCTTAGCCCTACATCCCTCAGAGAAAGAAAGCTCTACAATCTCCAATCTGCTTTCATGGCCTCAACTCCTTACTGTCCTGAACTTACTCTACCAAGATTCTTCCTAACAACCACCTCCCTCCCACTTTTTTCACTGTGCTGCCTGGAACTGATCCTCCAATGTTAACTGATGCCTCCATCTTCTCAAAATTTTTCCTATTTTTTTCTAGTGGACACCTGACTATTAATACGTGGTTCACACGCTCTGAAATCAAGCTCCCTAACCAGAACTCTCTTCAAGCCTGCTAACTTCTGGATCCCTCTCTCAAATTCAGTAAAGACGTTGAATCTTGCTTTATGTCATTTATCTTTACTCTCAATGCTGCCATAATCCTAGGGTAGTCCAAAACCCCAGTGAACCAGCAAACCATGCTGTGGACCTCAGAAATCTTAAACTTCAAAACCTAATCTCTGACTGCCTCCCATATATCCTTTATAGTTCCATCATGATCTTACACCATAGGAGATCTTTGTTCTAGAAAAGACTTTGCAACATTTTTTCCCAAACTTTTTAGCTCCCCTCTGGCCTCTTTACCCTCCTTTTGTAGCTAGAGTGACATGATTGATTTCTTCAACCAGCACTCTCAGTTCCCTATACTTTCAACCTACAAAACCCAACCCTCTGCCCCGCCATTCAGGTGGTAAGCTCTGTGGCACAACAGTCTCATTGCCAAGCAGATTGGTGTCACTATAGATTGAGCTGGATCCTTCATGCTGCCTGACAGACCTTAGTCAGCTGTGGATGGCTGCGTCCTTTGCATTTATCACTCCCTTACACATAGTAGACACATATTTATTAAATTATCAATTATTAATTTATTTATTTATTAATATTTACATTAAATGAGTGAATGCACCTTAAAAATTTTCAAATCTCTTTCATCCCTTGTTCCTGGGTTCTTCTCTGGCTCTTTTCCATTCTGTATGTAAATTCCAACATCCAAACTTTGCAGAAGTATAGCTTGTACTTACTGCCTCCTATTCCTGATTATTCTGGATATCGTCCCCATCTTAAGATCCTTAGCTTAATATCTGCAGTGTTCCTTTTGCAATTTAAAGCAACATTCACAGGTCTTAGGGAGTGGGACCTAGATATCTTAGAGACCATTATTTAGCCTACCATACTTCAGAAGGAATGTGACAATACCAGCATTTTTTTTAAAAAGGCTGTATTTTTCTTATATGAAAACATTAGTGTGGTGGTCACAGCTGGAGCCTGGGTCCTCTGCATGGACACTCTGGTGTAGATCTTCATGAGATGGTCAGTGAATTCTTGATAGGGAGATACGATCTCTTTCTAGAGGTCAGGGTGAGATAGCTGTAGGTCTTCGAGATGACATCAAAGTTGCCTGGGGTGATAGTGCAGTCTCTGCCTAAAATATAGCAGTTGGCGATACCGGCCATTATCAGCAACTTCCTGGGCTGTGGGGATGAGGAGGACCAGCACAGAACCGCAGCTGTCTGTTACCTTGCAAGGGGTGGTGTGGGGCTTGCTAGTCTTATTTCCCCAGGAGCCTTGCTGCATGGGAATACAGTGTGCTTGACCAGGATGATGGCCTCACTGATGCCAGTGGCTACTTCCTTGGAGTGTTTAACACCCAGACATGTCCCTCATAGTCCCAGATGGTGACAAATGCCTTGATCCTGGTCTGCTGGCCAGCATGGGTCTGCTTT
>CAUYSK010066147.1:0-62427 GCA_963575035.1 Avahi laniger
CTGTGGCTCACACCTGTAGTCCCAGCACTTTGGGAGGCTAAAGCAGGAGGATCACTTGAGTCCTAAAGTTCAAGAACAGCTTGGGCAACATAGCAAGACCCCATCTCTAAAAAACAAAATGAGTTAGATATGTGATGACACCACTGCACTCCAGCCTGGGCTACAGAATGAGACCCTGTCTCAAAAAAAAAAAAAATTAGTAAAGTCATTGAGAGTGTTCCCTTTATAAGGTCTTGAATATGCAGTGACTCTTCCTGTCTTAGGAAGAAGTTTGAGGACCTCCCCTACATGCAGTATATGTGGTCCTTGGGGTCCCGGAAAGGGACTATATTCCAGGCAGGGGAACAGCATGTGCAAAGGCCTGAGGGAAGCACATGTGTCCCTCTTATCAGGCCACAGACCACACCTTCCTCCAGAAGTGCCACTATCACCATGGCGAGCACCCGAGCTACGCCAAGCCCCAGCTGCCCCTGCCGATCTTCACCGTGCGGCATGATGCCGGGGCTGTCACCTACCAGGTATTCCGGCCTCAGGGACAGACTCAGGCAGCGCGAGTCATCCAGCAGCTGAGAGGAGTGGGTGAGGGGAGGCTCCTGGCAGAGCTTGGCCATCTGTCCCCACCGGGGCCATTGGCCCACCCAGCTGTAGGCAGGATTTACTGAGTTCTGGTGCGAATTGTGGGGTGGTGGAGTCGAAGCCTCAGGACCCTCCAGACGGAAGAGGGCAGAGCACGAGCACATGCCTAGGTCTGAGAGCCTCGGCAGTTCTCTTTGCCCTCTGAGCCTCCATTTCCTCATCTGTAAAATGGGTGTGGAAATCTGTCCCACAGCATTGTCGTGAGGGTTAAATGCGATAACATGGAGATGGCCTGGCAGGTGCCTGGCACATAATAGCTGCTCACTGAATGGACTTTCCTTTCCCCCTTCTGAGTCCCAGGCCTACCAGGGAGATTGTACACCAACCCCAAGAGGGGAGGGGGCTGGTGTCAAGGGAAGGACGGTGTGACTGGTTTGAGGTAGGGAGAGTCAGGTACAGCTCCCTGGAGGAGGTGGCACACTCTGATTGTAGAAGAAAAAATGCCCACTACCCAGGAGTCACCCAAAAAAGAAATACAAGGAGTTGGAATAAAGGAAACTCCCCTGCCCTCCCCTGCCTCCCCCACCTCCCCTCTCCTGCCCCCATCTCCCGCCCCCGCCTCCGCCTCCCCGGTGGCCTCTCATAGGTTCACAAGTTTTTAAATACAAACCGGGATCACCTGGACGCTGCCGTGGTGGAAACGCTTGGCCAGAGCCAGCTCCAGGTGCCCTGCCTGCCTCCCGGTGCTCGCCCCCTCCACACCGTCCCCCCATTCTGTCCTCCCCTGGACACTCTCGCCCGGGGCTGGCCGGGAGGTGAGCCGGCTCAGCCCCGTCGCCCGCCGCAGCTGGTGGGCGCCCTGTTCCAGGAGGCAGGGCCGCAGGCCCAGGGAGGCCAAGGCAGACCCACTCTGGCCGCCCGCTTCCAGCAGGCCCTGGGGGACCTCGTAGCCCGGCTGGGCAGGTGAGAGCAGCGTCCCCCACCCAGACCCCCCCGGGAGCTGGATGGGGTGCTGGGCTGTGCCCAAATGACCCCTCTTCCACTCCTCAGGAGCCACGTCTATGTCATCCAGTGCCTGAGCCCCAACCCCGGGAAGGTGAGCCCCCAGGCACCTGCACCCCCGCCCCAGCCCTACACCCCGTGGCTCCAGCTTCCTTCTCCCTGTCTCGCCGCCACAGCTCCCGGGCCGCTTTGACGTGGGACATGTGGCCGAACAGCTGCACCAGACTGGCGTCCTGGAGGCCACGGGTGCCCGCAGTGCGAACTTCCCCGTGCGTGTGCCCTTCGGGGCCTTCCTGGCCAGGTAGGGCCCTGCCTCAGGGCAGGACTGACAAGGAAGCCCCTGGAGTGATGGCTGGGGGTCCTTCCAGGTGGCGATGGGATGGGGCCTGGCGCCCAGCCTCCCTCCCCTTCCCCTCCTTTCGTCCCTCTTCCTCTCTCCCTCGTCGCCCTCCTTCACTGCTCACCACCCCTCCCTCCGTGCAGTCCCCGTTCTCCTCCACAGCAAACCCCTCCCGTGCTCGTGCCTGGGGACCACAGATGAGGCGGGGGCGGCCCCTGCCCTGGGCGGGGCTCAGCCCGTGGGTGCTCAGGTGCCGGCGGAGGGAGGACAGCGGGAGCAGAGCCTCTGAGATGGGAAGGAGGGGTGGCCACATGGAGCCAGGCAGGGCAGCATCTGCACAGGCGAGGGTGGGGGTGGTGATGGCTGCCAGAACACCAGAGGCAGCTCCGTTCCGGGAGTTCGGAAACCTCTAGAAAAGCCATTTTATTGTTTGCCTATTTGGCTTTGGCCATTGACCGGACGGCCGGTTAGGAACCCTCTGAAGGGCTGGAGTTTGCCCCGAGGACAGCAGCCGGGCGGAGAGCAGGGGGCTCAGTTCTCCTGGTCCAGGTGCAGCTGGGCTGGCAGCACCTCAGGAGGAGTGAGGGGGCAGCCACCAGGAGCAGCAGCTTCGCCCCAGGGCGCTGGCGACACCCTTTGCCTAGATGGCCTTGGTGACAGCGATAGCCTGGCCGAGGGCTGAGGCAGGCAGCAGGGATGGGTGTGACTTGCCTTGAGCCAGACACCGAGAAGTGCCAGGGTGGGGAAGGTTCTGTCTCTGCCCTTCGGAAACCTACTGGCTGCGGCAGTTGCCACCTCTGCCGGGAAGCCCTGAGCCCGGGAGCTGGGTGAGGGGAACCGCAAGGTACAGCTGTCTACGCAGCACGGACCAGGTCTAAATGCTCTGTTCATGTGCCATCCCCTGATGCTCTGTGGCCCCAGAATGTGCAGGGTGCTTGGTTCAGACTATCGACTTGAGCCAACTTGGGACGGTGAAACCACATTAAACGCTCATCCACCCGCCCCGGCCTCCCCTCCCTTCCTCCCTCCACAAACTTGCCTGGAGACCCACTGTGTTGTGGGGCAGGCACTGGGGACAGAGCTGTTGAGACCGAAGCCTCCGGACCACATTCCCGTTGCTCCCCCAGCCCCCGCTGAGCTCCGGGAGAGCAGAGGCCCAGTGTCCTGCCACATCTCTGTGTCCCACCCAGCACCTGGCCTATAGCAGACACTTTCCAAACTGTTGAATGACCTAGCAACTGAGTAATACCGAGGGGCCTGGGGCGTGAAACTAAAGTGAAAAGAGGGCCTCGCTGTTCTGACAGTGGCTCTCCGTCCTTGGGGCAGGTTCCGGGCTCTGGGGACAGCGGGGCCGGAAGACCCCTCTGACCGGGAGAGGTGCGGCACCATCTTGAGCCAGGCACTGGGGAATGAATCGTTGCGCTATCACCTCGGAGCCACCAAGGTGGGTGTGTGGGTCCGTGTGTGCGGGGGGAGGGGGGGCGTATTCTGGGACAAACAAGGACAAGCTCAGCATTTGGTCCTTCCCAGTTGGAGATGGAGAGGGGCTGGACGGCAGGCTGTACCAGGCACCCCAGAAGAACAGATTGTCTGGCAGGAGGGAGGAGGCCGGGGCCTGAGGAGGAGGGCAGGTGCCCATCCCCCGGGCCTGCCCGCAGCCTGCACCTCTGCCTGCAGGTCCTGCTGCAGGAGCAGGGCTGGCAGCGGCTAGAGCAGCTCCGGGCCCAGCGGTGCTCCCAGGCCCTGCTCACCCTGCACCGCAGACTTTTCTCCTGCATCTCCCGCCAGCGCCTCCGCCTCCTGCCCCGGATGCAGGCTCGCGTGCGTGGGCTCCAGGCCAGGTCTGCAGGCGCTGCAGCCATGGCTGCAGTGGGTGGGGTGAGGCCGTGGGCTCCTCCTCAAGGTGGTGGGCAGGGTTGGGGAGGCGCAGGTCTTAAGGCAAGTCCTCCTGCCCCGTGCCCTCCCGTCAGCACTTGCCTCCCCTTGAAGGCGTTCCCGCTCATACCCACAAAGTCTCTGCTTGAATACCCCCAGTCACGAGAAGCTCATTACCTGTTGAGGCCACCTGAACCTGCAGTCCTAATCCTTTGATTGTTCTCTTTTCTGCTCTACTCTCCACTCTGCAGCAAGAGCGATCTTTTCAGAGCATGAATTCGAGTGTGTACAGTGTGCCTACCTCTCTGGCCCCCACGTTGGCCAGACTTTTCCACTCCAGCGACTTTGTGCGTCTTGGTCTTATGATGCTACCCTCCCCTTCTCACCTCACTGTCTCCTGTCAGCCTCACAGCCTGTCCTCCCTCATCCCTGCAACAGCGACCGGCTGGCCATCCGCCCCGTCTACCCGTCTAGCCTGGGCAGACACTGGCGGCACAGGGCTGGAGGCAGCAGGGCTGGTGCTTCCCGGGCTGGCCGCCGGGGAGTCAGATTCAGGCGGTGAACCAGCCACTGGACACCCCGAAGGGTAACTCGAGGGCTGAGAATAAAGTGAAGCGGTGCCAGGGCGAGGGCACCAGGGGAGCCTCCAGAGAGGGGACAACGTCACCTGTCTATGTCTGTTCCCAAAACGTTTTCGTCACGGAAACAGAAACTCCGTGCCCATTAAGCAATAAACTCCGTATTCCCCATCCCCCAGCCTCTGGCAACTTCCAGTCTCTGTCTCTATGACGTTGCCTGTTCCAGCTGTTTCCCACAAGGTGACTCACCCGCTATTTCCTTTTATGACTGCTGCTTTCACCTGATGATTTCCAAGTTCCTGCGTGTTGCAGCACGTATCAGAACTTCATTCCTTTTCGTGGCTGGATAGTGTTCCATGGCGTGGCTACACCACATTTGACTCCTCCATGCATCCACGGACAGACGTTTGAGTAGTCGCCACCTTTTGACTGTTACGAACAACGCTGCTATGCATGTGGGCGTACAAGTATCTGTTCTAGTCTCTGTTTGCAAATCTTTGGGGTTTACGCCTAGGAGTGGGACTGCTGGGTCGTACGGTAATTCTATGTTTAACTCTCTGAGGCGCTGCCAAACCGTTTTCCATTTTATATCCTATGAGCAACGTACAAGAGTTTTGATTTCTCTGCATCCTGGCCAATACGTGCCACTTTCTGTTGCTAAAATTACAGCCATCCCCGTGGATGTGAAGCGGGATTTCATTAGGGTTTTGATTTGCATTCTCTCATGACCGATGGTGTCGGCACCCTTCCGTGTGCTGCTCAGCCCCACGGCATCTTCTTGGGAGAAACGTCCGTTCCAGCGCTCTGTTTTTCAGTTGGGTTGTCGTTTTGCTGCTGAGTTGCAAGAGTTCTTTACATGTTCTGGGTATTAGCAAATAGCCTCTGTGGACCGTCTGTTCACTCTTCTTATATGTGTCCTTTGATGCACAAAAGTCATAGGTTTATTTATAATGTTCGTCCTGCTCAGGACTCTTTTGAGGAGTCTGGTCTTCTTACATCTTGGAATTTCTCAAAGATAATTTGTGTGCGCTTTCCCTGTTCCAGGATCTCCCATTCGATGTTCAATGATGTTACTTTTTGATTATAAGTTCTGTTTCTTAAATAATGATATGACAGACTCTGTTCTACATGCTTGCATCTGCTAATTCCTTTCATCTTGTTATGGGGCAGGCATTACAATAATCCTGATTTTGCAGATAATGAAAATAAATCGCAGGGAGCACAGAGAGGCACAGGGGTTTATCCGAGATCACAGTGACTAACTGGGGGAGTGACCTGGCCCCAGGCAGTCCGGCTCCAGGGTGGGATCTTAGTGCCTGTGCTAAACAGCCCCTCAGTTGACCTCTGCTTTCACGGTGTCCTGTTCTTCTCCTGCTGCTTCTGTTAAGCATCCAGGGCCTTCACTGCTCCGCAATCAGTTTTGGGTTTTTTGGGGGGTTTGTTTTTGTTTTTTGTTGTTGTTGTTTTTTTGAGGGTCTCACTCTGTTGCCTGGGCTACACTGCAGTGGTCTCATCATAGCTCACTGCAACCTCAAACTCCTGGGCTTAGTGATCCTCCTGCCTCAGCCTCCCAAGTAGAGGGTACTACAGGCGTGGCCACTACACCCGGCTGATTTTTCTATTTTTTTGTAAAGACAGGGCAGGGCTGGGGTCGTGGGGGAGGGTTTCTCTATGTTGCTCAGGCTGGTCTGGAACTTCTCACATCAAGCGATTCTCCTGCCTTGGCCTCCCAAAATGCTGGGATCATAGGTGTGGGCCACTGAGCCCAGTCCAGAGTTGGTTTTTACACAAATGTCTAGGCTTAGAGGATTTGGCAGCCAGTCAGGAGATGTAAGTTTGGACTCTTCATCCCTGCCCTCCACGGCCTCCAGGAAGCGGTACCTCCGGCGGCGAGCAGCTCTGGGACATCTGAACACCGTCCTGTTGCTGGCCCGGCCCCTGCTCTGGAGGCGGCAGAGGCTGCAGGTGCAGGGGTTCGGGGTGGGTGCGGGACTGGGGGAGCTCGCACAGAAGCCAGGCAGCCTTGGCTGACCAAGTTGGCCAAATCTCGACGGTGCCACCCTCTCGGCCCAGCCTCACAAGGACCACGGCCTCCAGGCCACCGCTCATGGGCTTCTCCCCCTTCCCTCCGTGTGGCTGAGGACGGCTTGGCCACTGGGAGGGTGCTGTCCTCTGTCCTCCCTGCCCGGTCCACCAGAGCCTGGTCTTCCCTTCCTGCTGGGGCTCCTTCCCATCCCCCCGCCCTCCCTTGGGCCCTTCTGATCCTTTCTCTTGCCTGGTGACTCCAATTTGAGAGCCATAAAGCAGCTCAAAGGTCAGTGCCCACATGACGCCCCCCTCTCTGGCCCATCCCTGGCCGGACTTTGTCCCCTGGGACATTTCTTCCCTTCTTCCTGCCCTCTTCCCGGTGCTCTGGCAGACAGGCTGTGACTCCCGAGGTGTGGAGGCCGGTGAGGCTCTGGAGGGCCAGGGACAGGCGGGGGCCGATGGCCCCGCCAGGCGGCTGCCCCTCTGGCACTGTTCTCCTGCCTTTGCTGGTGGCAGGGCCTCCCGGGGGCAGCAGGGTCAGCTGAACTGTGGAGCTGGGGCGGTGCCCCTAGGGGACTCTTGGTGACTCCCCACCAAAGGCCTCAGCTCTTCCTGCATCTCCCCCAACAGCTTGGGCATTGCTGTGGCTGGTGCGGCAACGGGGCCTCGGGGAGAGCACCAAGCATGGTAGGTGGGCCGGAAGCTGGAGGAGTTCTACGCTGGGACGTGAGCCCACTGAACCTGGCACACCTTGGGGGGAGGGGTGCCAGGGGTGCCGCTAGGGGTCCCGTCACTCAGGGATGTTCACTGTGCACCCGAGAGCAGACTGGGCTGCCTTTGGCACTCCAGGGCTCATGATTCCCTCTGAGGGTCCCTGGGGCTCTGGTTGAGTGTCCAGGGTCAGAACACCCGGTCTTTGGAGGGATGTTTATAAACCCGAGGCTGAGAAGGGACCCTGGGTCCCCGCGCCCCCTCCCTTGGTTGCTGGGTCAGTCGGTCCTCCCCGCCAGGAGCTGGGGAGCTTGGAGATCCCGGCGGAGCTGGCCGTCATGCTGAGGACAGCAGAAGGTGAGTCTCATTGGTGCTTCTTGCTGGGACCCCTTCCCTGGTCCCTTTTCTGTGTAGTGGATTTGTCCCCTGTGGTCCAGGCCCCCCAGAGCTCACCGTCCAGCTCCCTGTAGCCAGGAGCTGGTGGCTGATGATGAGTGGGGGGTGCCAGGACCAGTACCACACCTGATATCTCTGGGCTGCTTCCTGATGTCGTTCCCAGGCCACCAGGATGCCCTGGCTGGGAGCATCACCGAGTCCATGCCCCCTGAAGTCCCTGCCCGGCCCAGCCTGACCCTCCCACCAGACATTGACCGGTTCCCCTTCTCCAGCTTCGTCTCCATCGGCTTCCAGGTGGGCCCCAACCTGTGCTCTCCCTGCTGGCCCCACCTGTCCCCGACACGGGCACCTGCCTGGAGAAGCTTCGCCTTTTCCCTCTTTCTCCACTTTTCCTCCTCACTCTCCGGTCACTGGGGCTCTGGATGCAGATGAATTGCTCGGAAAATGTCTGTTGAACCAAAATATCCCACCACGTACACGTTCGATCCATGTTGCCACACCTTTGTTATCGCGCGGTATCGCCCTGCTGCGGAAGTCATGTTGTTAGAGAATGTTTACCGACAAGGGAAACCGTCCAGGCTCCAGCGTTCAATACAAAGGCAGGATTCAAAACTGCACATATAATATGATCTTAATTTCGTTTAAAGTCAACAATAGTGTATGTGCTGGGATGTGTATATCTATGCATAGAAAGTAAGACAAGAAAGAAAGAGGCTTAGCTGGACGCAGTGGTACACACCTGTCGTCCCAGGTACTGGGGAGGCTGAGGCAGAGGGATCACTTGAGGCCAGGAGTTGAAGCCTGAGCAATATAGTCAGACCCCATCTCTATGAAAAATGAGAAAAAATTAGCTGGGCATGGTGGTATGCACATATGGTCCCAGCTACTGGGGAGGCTGAGGCAGGAGAATGGCTTGAACCTGGGAGTTGGAGAACAGCCTGGACAATATAGCAAGACCCCATCTCTAAAAAAAGATTTTTTAAAAAAATTAGACATATGCAGTGGCACACACCTGTAGTTCTAGCTATTTGGGAAGCTGAGGTGGGAGGATTGCTTGAGCCCAGGAGTTCAAGTTTGCCATGAGCTATATGATTGCACTGCTGCATTCCAGCCTGAGCAACAGAGCAAGACCATGTCTCTTAAAAAATGTTAATTGTGATCATTTCTGGCAGTGAAACGTTAACGATGGTTTTAATTTTCTTCTTTACCCTTTTCTATGTTTTCTGAGTTTTCTGCATGTGTGGCCACCAATTTTCTAATCAAAGAATATTAAGATGCATTTCTGCAATGGATTTCTGTGAAGCCCCCTCCCTCTCCCAGGCGGGTGCTCCGTGGGGCTCCCCCAGGGCTGTCCTCCAGCCAGCCCCTGCCCACGCCTTGTGTCGCCCTCCTTCCTTGTAGGAGCCATCCCTGCCCAGGCCAGGGCAGCCACTGGCCAAGCCCCTGACCCGGCTGGATGGTGAGAACCCTCAGCATGCCCTGGACATCAACAAGGTGGTGAGTAGCTCATCGGAAGGGGTGGGCCCTCGCAGGGACAGGATGGGCACATGGCAGCCCCGCACTTGCTGCCCTCACCACACTGCGCCGGCAGATACTGCGGCTCCTGGGGGACGGATCCCTGCAGACCTGGCAGAGGCAGACCATGGGAACCTACCTGGTGCGGCAGGGGCAGCGCCGGCCGGGGCTACGGGACGAGCTCTTCAGCCAGCTCGTAGCCCAGCTCTGGCAGAACCCGGACGAGCAGCAGAGCCAGCGTGGCTGGGCCCTCATGGCTGTCCTGCTCAGTGCCTTTCCCCCGATGCCAGCCCTGCAGAAGCCCCTGCTCAAGTAAGGGCCCTGGGGGTGGGGACCTGGCAGGTGGGGCGGGCAGACCACTCCGCCTTCACAGCGCCCTGTGCTGTCCCCGCAGATTTGTATCTGATCAGGCCCCCAGGGGCATGGCGGCGCTGTGCCAGCACAAGCTGCTGGGGGCCCTGGAGCAGTCACAGCTGGCACCTGGGACCGCTCGGGCCTGGCCACCCACCCAGCTGGAGTGGATGGCTGGGTGGCGGCGGGGCCGCATGACTCTGGACGTCTTCACCTTCAACGGTGATGGCCGCCTCCTGCCGAGGCCTCCCCAGCCTGCCCCCTCGCCCTCCCTGGACCCCCTTCTCCCTCAGCCTTCCTGCTGCCCCCGCTTGCTCGGTGGCCCTGATCTCCCCCATCTTGCTTTGGGACCCCCGTATGACAGCAGCCCCTTCCTGTCAGGGTGGCCCTGCCACCCCTCACTCCGTCCCCCATGCTGCCCCTGCAGAGGAGTGCTACTCGGCCGAGGTGGAGTCCTGGACCACGGGGGAGCAACTGGCCGGGTGGATCCTGCAGAGCAGGTATGGGGGCCTGTGGGGGGACAGTGCGGCCAAGCCGACCACCGTCCCTGTCCTCCTCATCTCCCCAGCCCACTCTTCCTCCCAAGGGGTGGGAAGGGGGTGCCCCCAAGTGTGAGGGTCAGTGGGCGGGGTCCATACTGGAGACTCCTGGGGGAGCAGAGAGGAGAGATTAAGAGGAGGGGTGTGAGCGCACCTGGTTGCCAATGCAATAGGCCAGTAAATGGATGTGAGCGTCGGCACGACATCCAGACACAAGGAGAGCTGTCCCAGCTGCCGAGCAAGCTGGTCCCAGGGCCACCCTCCCCTCCCCAGCCCCACCCTCTGGTCCTTGCCCCTTCATCTTCAGGATGGCCATCTGCCTCCATGACCACCGCCCACTCCTTGCCCATCCCACCCAGAGGCCTGGAGGCACCCCCCCATGGCTGGTCGGTGTCGCTGCACTCTGGAGACGCATGGCAGGACTTGGCGGGCTGTGACTTTGTGCTGGACCTAATTGGACAGACAGAGGACCTGGGGGACCCAGCCAGTCCCCGCAGCTACCCCATCAGCGCCCTTGGCTCGTAGGTGCTGCCCCACCACACCCATCCCTGCCTGCCCCTGCTGGTGACTCCCATGGCCACCCTGTCACACCCAGGGGCTCACAGGAGCAGCTGTAAGCCCTGTCCTCCCACCTGAGCCTCCTCCCACCATGCGGGGCGACCCCCACAGCAGCTTCTACCTCTTGCCTCAGCTTGGGTGTCTCCCAGGTTGGCAGCCCTCTTAGCTAGACCTCCTATTTCCCGCAGAGCCGAGGCCATTCCCCCCGCCCCTGGTGTCCAGGCCCCCTCACTGCCCCCAGGACTCCCTCCAGGTCCAGCCCCAACACTGCCCAGGAGGGGCCACACAGGTAAGGCTGGGGTGGGCATACTGAGGTTGGCAGAGTGTGGGAAGCCCCTCACCCCTGGTGGATGGCGCCGACCCTCTCCCTGCCCCGCAGAGGACTCCGGCACCTCAGGGAGCCTGGATGGCTTCCTGGAGCACATTTTCGAGCCAGTCTTCTCCCCGGGCTTCAGCGTGAGTGTCCTGCGCTCCCCCCAACCCCTCCCCTGCGGCCCCTTTCACTTTTCCCAGCCTCTAGCTCTGACCCTGTGACCACTGTCCCTTTAGGATCTGGAACAAGGCTGGGCTCTGAGTGGCCGCATGAAGGGAGGGGGCGCCATCGGGCCCATGCAGCAGGGCTACCCCATGGGTGAGTGTGGGATTTGCCATCGTGGGCCTCCCCGGCCCGGCAGCACCGGCAGGCATGGCCAGGGCCCCCGCAGGCCGCTGCGATTGGCCTCTGGCCAGTAGCCCAGGGGCTGATGTTCTTCTCTTTGTCTAGGGCTGGAGGGAGGTGGTATGTGAGCCCAGGTAGGAAGTGACTTGGGGTGCCCCGTCCCCTTAGTGTATCCAGGAATGATGCAGATGCCCGGATACCAGCCAGCTGTGGTCCCTGCACCGGTACCCATGATGCCAGCCATGGGTACAGTCCCCGCCATGCCAAGTAAGGCTGGGCCAGGGCACTGAGGTCCCTTCTCAGGAGAGCAGTTGTCAGCTCTGGGACTGGAGCGGGGAGGGTCCCCCCAGGAGCCCAGAGTGCACAGTGGGCGGAGGGCCTTGAGCTTGGCTGCGGTGCTCACCCGCCCTGGCCTCCTGCTGTCCGTGCAGCCATGGTGGTACCGCCGCAGCCGCAGCCCCTGCTTCCCAGCCTGGACGCGAGGCAGCTGGCGGTGCAGCAGCAAAACTTCATCAACCAGCAGGCGCAGATCCTGGTGAGGGGCAGGGCCCCCAGGGCCGTAGGGGGGACGTCTGGAGGGAGGGGTCTAAACTGGCCCACCACCCCTCCCCCTTCAGGCCCAGCAGATGACCACCCAGGCCATGACCCTGTCCCTGGAGCAGCAGACCCAGCTACGCCAACGCCAGCGCCAGACTCAGGCCTTGGAGGCTACATCCCAGGCCCCACCCTCAGCCATCACCCCCAAGCCCAAGAAGCCCCCTGCCCCCCGGGAGGAGCCAGAGCCTGAGCTGGAATCAGTGGGTGCCTGCCTGAGGGTGAGGAGCTACACCCTCAAACGGGGTGGCAGTGGCGGGGCTGCAGGCGTGAGAGGTGCGGGTGGGGTGAGCAGGCAGATGTGGAGAAGACGCTGCTGGGCCCAGGCCCTGGGATCAACATGAGTATGGTGACATGGCTGGCTACAGCGGCTCTTCCTGTCTGCCTCCTGCCAGGAGGAGAGCTCAGAGGAGGCTGAAGACAGGCCCCAGCTGCCCAAGAATTTCCAGCAGAAACGGGAATATTTCCAGAAGATGGGTGAGGGTGCTGGGGGGTCCCACACAGAAACTTGGGCTGGGGCTTGTCCAGAAGCCCAGGTGGGCAGGCCGGTGGGCCGACGTCGGTAACCATGGCAGGCTGTGTGGGCACTTACAGGCCGGCAGCAGATCAAGGTGAAGACAGTGAAGCTTCCTGCCAAGGTCCAGATCCCCCAAGGGGAGGAGCAGGAGGAGCAGGAAGAACCAAGAGCAGGTGCGGGCCGGGGTGAGGGCCGGGGCTCGGGGCTGCTGTACTCTGCAGTGTTTAATGTCTTTCCCCTTCCCGGTCAGTGCTGTCCCCTCCTCCTCCCCCGATAGTGAAGAAGCCATTGAAACAGGGTGGTGCCAAAGCTGCAAAAGAGGCTGAAGTGGAGCCGGCCGAGGAGGCGGGGCCTGGCCGTGATCCAGGGCCAGCCAGGGGCAGGGGGCCCGTGGTGCGCAGCTCGGACCCCACACGCCAGCAGCCGGAACCCAGCAGGGAAATTCGCAACATCATCCGCATGTATCAGAGCCGTCCAGGCCCCGTGCCCGTGCCTGTGCAGCCATCCAGGTGAGCCTCTGGGGGGAGGTGGCCCCCAGGGGGAGGCAGCCAGGGCTGCTCCGTTCCTCAGGGAATCGCCCTATGGACCTAGTGACTTCTTCCTTCTCCCAAAAGGCCTTTCAAAACTTTCCTGAAGAAAAATGACCCTAAGGATGAGGCTCTGGCCAAGCTGGGGATCCAAGGTGCCCACTCGTCCCCTGAGGTGAGCTCCCATCCCGTCCCCTCCAGAGCATGGGATGCTCGACTCAGGAGGCAGAAGCTCTCTGGGGCAAACTTGGCCTCACCCCTAGACTCAGTCCCTTGTGCCTTCTTTGTGCCCCACCAGATGCTGTCCCCCAAGGACCCTCCACCAGCTGTGGCTCCTCGACCCAAGGCCCTGCCACAGCCTGGGCCCTCCAGCTCCATCAAGGAAAAGCAGGAACCCCTTCGGGACCTGTTTGGCCAGAACCCGCCCACTGCCCAGGCACCCCGACCTCCGCCAGCGCCCCCGCTGCCTCTGCCTGAAGACCCAGGGGCCCCTTTAGCCGAGCCTCGCGGTAAGGAACCCCACATCCCCTGTGTGGCAGGCTTCACTAGGGTGGGGGCAGGATTCCCAGCAGCCTCTCGATGCCGTGGCTGAAGGCATTTCCACGTGGCTGAGGATGGCTGCTCAGGCTCCGGGACTTTGGAGCCCTAGCTTCCGCATTCCCGCCCAGGGCAGGGTCTGGCACTGAAGGACTGTCACACACAGGGTGTTGTCCTCAATGCAGACCTGACAGCTCTGTGGAGAGTTTAGTGGCCCTAGCTGATGTGGTCATGAAGGCACTATGAGCCTCAGGGCCACCAGGGAAAATTTAGGACCAGGAATGGAGGTAGCAGAAGGTACCGTGGGCAGGAGGTGTTACCATGGGCAGGAGTGAGGCAGCTGGAGGTTGGGAGAGTGGGGCCCTCAAAGTCCCCAGGGCTGAGGGTCTCCCCTCCACGGGCCCCCATCATCCTGGCTCTGGCAGTCACAGCTGCCTGAGGCTCTTCGCCCCCTCCCCCGACCATGCCAGGCTTGATGGAGCCCATGAGGGACCAGGGCACCTCCACCCAGCTGCTTGTGCCCTCCAGCAGTGTGTGCTTCTCCTACGCCAGCGCACCCTGGAAGTTGTTCCTTCGCAAGGAGGTGGGCAACAGGGTGGGGCCTTGACCTGGCCTCTTTGGGCTGGCAGGGAGGTGGTCGGCTGTGGAGATCCCAGCCTGGGAACTCAGTGTCCCTTCTCCATAGCCCACCTTTGGGCCGGTTTTCCAGGCCCAGGAGGGCAGAGTTGGGCTTAGCAGGGGCACCAGACCCCCTGATCTTGGCTCTTCCATGCCCTCCTCCAGGTGTTCTACCCACGGGAGAACTTCAGCCATCCCTACTGCCTCCGGCTCCTTTGTGAGCAGGTGAGAGCCTGGCCCACCTGCGACATCTGTAGGTGCCCTTTGCCTAATGCCTGAGCCAGGTTAACACCTGTGTGGGGCATAATGGCAACACTTCCCATGTGCCCAGTCCTGCCTTCGTTCACGTAAATCTTTACAACATCCCTGAGAATTGGGCACCATTATTAACCTAGTTTTAGAGATGAGGCTTAAAAGCATGGAAAGCACACAGTGCGGGCTCTGGCACACAGTAGGTACTTAACAAGTGGTGGTTGTTACTTTGCTACCTCTGGATGCTCCCAGGAGTGTGCTTCCCTTCCCCCACCCCCACCTGCACCTTCGGGGAAGTGTCTCTCGGCTGACCCAATTGAGTCATCGTGGGGTCTCAGGGCAGTGAAGGCGGCAGGAGACAGGCGGTGTTGGTGGACATGGCCCTGGGTCTGGGCGCCTGCCCTCCCTGCTCCAGCTAGGTCCCCTGTGGGCCCTCCCGAGACAGATGAGCCCCAGGTAGCTGCTCCCTGTGGGGCCGAGGGGCTCCCACTAGGCTCTCCAGCTTGTTCCCCTTGCGTGTCAATGGCTACTCCAGGGATGGGCTCTGGCCTCATGTCCTGGTGGTGACCGCCTGGCTTTGCCCCCAGATACTGCGAGACACCTTTGCTGAGTCCTGCATCCGGATCTCCCAAGATGAGCGGCGCAAAATGAAGGACCTACTGGGTATGTGTCCGGGGACCTTGGGGCCGGGAGCATGAGTGCTGGGGGCCAGGTCTGCCCTGAGGGAGGGCACGGCCAGGGAGCAAACTCCGGGGCCTTCCTGTGTGAGCTGCGGGTGGCGCCTGAGGACAGCCTGGGCCCTTCCTGCCCACAGGAGACTTGGAGGTGGGCCTGGACTCCCTCGCCACCGCTGAAGACAGCATCAAGAAGCGCATTGTGGTGGCTGCTCGGGATAATTGGGCCAATTATTTCTCCCGCATCTTTCCTGTTTCGGTCAGTGGTACTGGGGGCAGGGACAGGGAGTGGGGAGGCCAGGCCCCCAGTCTGGATCGAACGAAGCACAGCCATCATCCCTGAGCAGCCCCCAGGCCTCTTGGGCAGCAGTGGGACCCAGGAGCCTGCCTATGACCCCCCACCTTCCTGGCAGGGCGAGAGTGGCAGTGACGTGCAGCTGCTAGGTGTGTCCCACCGAGGGCTGAGACTGCTCAAGGTGACCCAAGGTCCCAGCTTCCTCCCCAACCAGCTAAAGATACTCTGCTCATACAGGTGACCTAGCCCAGAGCCTGGGCTGGGGGGTGGGGGCTGGCAAGAGGGCCCCAGCTCATACCCCCCTCCCCCGCCCCGGGCACAGCTTTTCAGAGGTGCTGGGCGTGGAGTGCCCCCTGGGCTCCACCCTGGAGCTGTCACTGAAGAATGAGCAGCTAGTGCTGCACACGGCCAGGGCGAGAACCATCAAGGCCATGGTTGAGCTGTTCCTGAGTGAGCTCAAGAAGGCAAGTGCAGGCTCGTCGGGGGGCCAGGTGGGGCCAAGCAGGCAGCCTCCACCCGGGCTGTATCTCCCCTGTCTGGTTTACCTGGGGTGCGGTGGGAGTTTAGGCTGGGTCCCTGGAAGGCTGGTGGGGAAGCAGGAGGGCGGACAGGACCAGGAGGCACAGGCAGGCTCACTCCTCGCTGGCTGCTCACCCGCCCGCCCCCAGGACTCTGGCTATGTCATCGCCCTGCGCAGCTATATCACCGATGACTGCAGCCTCCTCAGCTTCCACCGTGGGGACCTCATCAAGCTGTTGCCAGTGGCCACTCTGGAGCCAGGTATGGCTGGGGGCCAGCAAGGGATGCTGGCACAGGGAGGACATCTGATTGGGGGAGCCTGCCAAGGGGCAGAGGAGCCAGATGGGTGAGCCGCCACCCTTGGGATACCTTCTAGGTTGGCAGTTTGGCTCTGCCAGGGGCCGTTCCGGACTTTTTCCTGCCGACATAGTGCAGCCAGCTGCTGCTCCTGACTTTTCCTTCTCGCTGGCACAGAGGAGCAGCCTGCACAATCATCGCTCGCAGCTCAAGGAGCCAGGGCTGGCTCAGCAGGACAGGGCCTCGGAGGTGAGGAAGACTGGAGAGGCAGAGGCGAGGCCTCCCCAGGAGTAGAGGAAGGAAAGGGTGTGATTGCCCCAGAGGCTGCTGGGTGCCTGGACCACCTGCTGCCCACCTCCTGCGGCCTGGTGTTTCTCTGATGCTGTCCTCTCCTGACTGCTTGCCTCATCTTCCCAGCAAGACTGTGAGCTCCCGGAGGGCAGGGGCTGGGCTGTACATCCCTCGTGGTGCTTAGTTTGGTGATGCCATACAAAACAATAAACAGCTCTTGACTTTCCTGGCTGCTGGTGTTGCTCCTCTTGGTCTGGATGGGTGCGGACAGGGCTAGGGCAGGGCCCCTGGGACAGGCTAGCAGGCACTCTGGTGGCACTACATTTCCTGTGCTCCCAGAGCCCCACCCACCCCTGGACCCAGGCAAACAGCGATGACTCAGAGGCCATCAGCCTGCCCTCCTCCACTGCCTACGCCTCTCTGTCCACTGACTCCCATAGCTACACCATGCTGGAATTTGCCTTGCACTACTTCCGGAAGCCTCGGACCTTGTGAGTGTCCTGGGCCAATCCCTGTGCCTGTCCTCATCTTTCCAAAGTGAGCTCCTTGCTCGTAGCCACCAGGCCAGTGCTCTTACTACCCTCCCTACGCAGCTGGGACGAGGGTGGGGGCCAAGCAAGCAGGGTTGTCCCCCCTCTGCCCCTACAGGCTGGACCCAATGGATGGAGGAGCTGAGGCGAAGGCCATGGTCAGCCTGGTGCAGTTCAGCAAGGTGAGGGCAGAGGTGGGAGGAGTCTGGCCAGTGGACCTGCCCTCCGAGCCCTGTGGACACCAGACTCAGTGCCGCCTCTTGGGCCACAGGCTCCCATCCAGGAATCGCTCCTCAGCATCAGTGACGAGGACACAAGCAGGCAGGCGGTGGCCGGCTTCCAGGGTGAGTGGCCATGGGCACCCTGGGTCCCCAGGTGTAGAACCACGGACCTAGGCGCCTAGTATCCTTCCCTCCTTGAGTGCTGTCTGGCTCTGCCCCAGTCTGTCAACTCAGGGAAGCTCACTGGTGGTTCCTGCACCCCACGACCCTCACCCACTCCTACTCCCACCCAAGGGTGTGGGTTGTGTGGAGTCTGGGACTGGAAGGCAGTGGACGGGTCCAGCCAATGCTGTGCTCTATGTGGCGCCTTGGGCACCCCAGGGATCCCACTGAGCCTTAGTTTCCCCATGGGTGGAGCTGGAGCCCTCTGTCCCACCTGGCTCCCACGCACTTTGTGAGGCCCCAGGTGGCAGGTGAAGGCCCTGCGTAGCAGCAGCATAAGCCAGGGCCAGCCCTGGCCAGTCTGCCATGCTTCTTATCCTGCCTGCAGCCCTAATGCAGTTTATGGGTGACCAGTCCAGGCCCCGGGGCAAGGACGAGCTGGATCTACTCTACGAGCTGCTGAGGGTAAGCCAGGCCGTGTGCCCGAGTGCCAGGGTCAGTCCCCGCACAGCTTACAGCGAGACAGTCAACGAGGATGTGACGTGTCTTGAGTGAGAGGTGCCATGGAGCGTGAGAAAGCAGGGAGGGGGCTGCTGCTTCACAACAGACCTGCAGGGAGTAAAGGAGGGAGCCACGTGCACTGGGGGACAGAGAGAGGGGCAGGGACAGTCCTGCCAAGAGGGCGAGCCCACCACTGTCACGCACCGGCAAGGCCAGCATGGCTGGAGCTGAGCGAGTGAGGGGAAGCGTGGAGGATGAGGACCGCGAGGGCAGAGGGTCCAGGCCGTGGCTGGCTTCGCAGCCATCGTAGGCCTTTGACTTTCTGAGGGAGGATGGGAAGCCACTGTAGCGGTTTTGAGGAGAGACGTGGCTTGCGTTTCCCAGGATCGCTCTGGCTGTTGTTTGAGATTCTGAGGGTTTAAGGGCAAAAGGTCCCAGGTGAGATGGTGCTGGTCTGGCCCAGAGGCAGCAGCAAGGGGAGAAGTGGGAAGATTTGAAGCCAGCGGTGTTTGCTGACCAATTGTGTGTGGGGGTGACAAGGCCAGGGCAATGACTGTCATCGGCAAGGAGCATGTCTGGGCTGGTGGACGAATCTGTGTTGGACACACGAGGTCTGAAACCCCAGACTTCCATGTGGAGGGGTCTGGGGTTCAAGAGTGTCATCAGATGGGAGCAGCTGAGACCATCAGAGAAAGTGGACCCAGCAAAGATGACTTAAGACAGATCAGAGAAGCAGGAGGAAAGTGACTTAAAGAGGGTGACTAGTCTCACAGATGCTGCTGAGATAAAGACAGAGGACCGCTGGGATGTCACCTTTGACTCAGCTCCAGCCTACAGGTGTCAGCAGGATCTCTCTAGGGCTTCAGACCCCACTCCCCTGCCCACCTGCGCTTCCTGTCCCCACAGCTGTGCCAGGAGGAGAACCTCAGGGATGAGATTTACTGCCAGGTCGTCAAGCAGGTCACAGGACATCCCCGGCAGTGAGTAGGGATGGGCAGGGTAGCTGCTGGGGGCACTATGTGCTGAGGTTGAGCCAGCCTGAAGCCCAGGCTCTCTGCCCTGCAGGGACCACTGTGCTCGAGGCTGGACCTTCCTCAGCCTCCTCACGGGTTTCTTCCCACCGTCGACCACGCTGATGCCCTACCTGACCAAGTTCCTGCAGGAGTCAAGCCCCAGCCAAGGTGCCTGGGGTTGGGGGGTGGTTCTAGGATTGGGAACTTGGCTGGCTGGAGAGGGGTTCCGACACACTTATGATCCCAGCCCGGCTTCTCTGCAGAGCTGGCCTGGAGCAGCCGGGAGCACCTCCAGCGCACAGTTAAATATGGGGGCCGCGGGCGGCTGCCCCTGCCGGGTGAAATGCAAGCTTTCCTGGTACTGGGGCTGGGTAGCTGGGCATTCTGGGACTCCCGGGGGCAGGGGGCAGTGTCCACAGGAGAGCTGGGACCTCTGCCCACTAGTAGACTAACCCTGCAAACCTGTCTTGGCAGAAAGGTAAAACAGTCCACTTGCTTCTGATTCACCTGCCCGGGGGTACAGATTACAAGACAAATATCCGGACTTTCACGGTAAGTACGGGGGCCACCATGGGAAGCCATGGGCCTCAGCTCTGGGCCCTCCTCCCTCCCCCTCACTGTGGCCCTGTCCGTGTGCTCAGGTAGCAGCAGAGGTGCTGGAGGAGATGTGCAGACAGATGGGCATCACGGAGCCCCAGGAAGTGCAGGAATTTGCCCTCTTCCTCACCAAAGGGGAGGGTGAGCTTGGGAGGGAGCCTCACCCGCTGGGGCGGCAGGGCGGGGCTGCGGTGGCGCTGGCCTGGGCAGCAGGGCCGGCTATGGACCTGGGTCCCTGTGCAGGCAAGCTGGTGCGGCCCCTGCGGCCCGGCGAGTACCTCAACAACGTGGTGCTGGAGCGGGACGTGAGCCTGCACGGCCGGCGGCTCAGCTGGGAGACCCCGCTGCACTTCGATAACCCCACCTACATCAGCACCCACTACAGCCAGGTCAGCCACCTGCCCAGCTGGCGGGGGAGCCGCTGCAGCAGCTTGAGAACACAAGTTCCTGCCCGGGCGACCTCCAAGCCACCCTCCCCACAAGACTGTGGCAGCTGGAAGGGGATGGTGGCAGGAATGGGTTTGTGCCCCAGGAGCCAACTGATGTGGGTTCTGGGGCTCAGCTGCCCTCCTCATGGCCCTCCCCAGGTGCGGTGGGACTACCTTCAGGGGAAGCTGAGGGTCAGTGCTCAGGCAGATGCTCAGATTGCCAGGCTGGCTGCCCTACAGCACCTCAGCATGGACAAAAAGAACCCCCCCTCAGAGTGAGTGGGCACTCCCCCCCCCACAACCCCATCACTCCTCTTGTCCCACCTCCAGCCCACCACCCCCACTGCCTCCTCCATGGTCAAGGCCACTCAGCTGGTACCCTTACTGGCCCTAACCAGGCTGGCCTGGAACAGCAGGGGCTGTGGACGCCTGTTCTCTCCGTCCCACCTAAGCTTCTCCAAGGCGGGCCCTTGCCTCGCTCAAGTGAACAGATCCCCAGGCTTACCCACAATAGGTGTTCGTTCAGTTATTTGGCACCTGCTGTCTGCCCAGCCCTGCACCAGGTGGTCACAGGCCAAACTGACCCAGGCTGTGTGTCCTAGGCAAGACCTGCTAGCTTACATTCCAAAGCCGCTGCAATGGGAGGTGAATATGACCACCATAAAGGATCTGACGGGCCAGCAGCTGAGACGGCTGCAAGAACACAGTCCCCGGGAAGCACAGATCAGCTTCATTGGTGGGTCCGGGGCTGAGAGGAAGGTTGGGCTTGCTGGGGTGGAGGCTGGAGGCCCAGGAGGAAAGGTTGAGAGTGGAGGGCTGAGAGGCTTCTTTACCTGCCCTGTCGGCAAGCAGGGCAGGTTCTAGAGCCCCAGCAGTCAGAACCCCTGCCCCGGCCCTTTCCATCCCCAGAGGCCATGAGCCAGCTGCCCCTCTTCGGCTACACCATCTACATGGTGCTGCGGGTGAGCAAGCTGCCCCTGCCTGGACCCACCCTCCTGGGCCTCAACCACCAGCACCTCCTCTTCATGGACCCCAGGTCCCAGGTGGGCAAGGATCCTGCCACAGCACCAGCCTGGGGACCCTCAGGCCATTCCTTTCCTACCACCCACACTGACCCCTTCCCTGGAGAGGAGCCAAGCTCTGTCGTCTCTGCTGCCCCCAGAAACCGCGCTGCTCCATTGGCCTGAAGAACATGCAGCGGCTCCGCCTGCTGAGCCCACGGGAGGAGGGGGGGCCCCCTGGCCTGGAGATCAACTATGGCTCTGCTCACAGCCCCCAGACCACCTGGTTTGAGCTGCCACAGGTAAGTGGCCAGGCCTCTTACTGCCCTGGGAAGGTGGATGCAGGTGCCTCACCCCAGCCCTGGTGTGTAGCTGCCCACTGTGAGGAAGGGGTGTGGGTAGGGGGCTGGCTGGGGAAGCCCATCCCAACATGCCTTTCCCCGGGCAGGCCCAGGAGCTGCTGTACACCATCACCTTCCTGCTGGACAGCACCTGTTCCCTTGAGTGGCCTGGCCTCAACTGACAGTGGGGGGGGAGTGGAGATGAGGGGGAGGCCTCTCCCTGGCCCGAGTCTCACCTAGATGGTCTGCCTTGGATGCTGTCAGGTCACTCTGGTTTGGACTTCACCTCTTGGCCCTGTTCTGGAACCTGACACAGCACAGCACAGCTGGCTCAAGTGGAGGCAGGGGCTGCAACAGTGTCACCAACTGGGAAAGGAAACAGCCAGGCTCTCTCTGAGGGGGAGAGGGGCCTGGGTCC
Source organism: Avahi laniger (assembly GCA_963575035.1). Taxonomy (NCBI): domain Eukaryota; kingdom Metazoa; phylum Chordata; class Mammalia; order Primates; family Indriidae; genus Avahi; species Avahi laniger. The sequence continues at coordinate 21,461 of CAUYSK010066147.1, forward strand.
AGGGTGAGGGCTACAGGAGCTCAGCCCGGGCATCTGATGTTGCCCAGGCTCCACGGTAGCAGGAGCCCAGGCCTGGGAGGAGCTGCCAAGAAAATAAAACTCCTGAGAAAAAAGGGCTGTGTGTGGCATGTGCGTGCGCCAGAACAAACAGGACTTTATTCCTCTTGTAAACGTCTCGGGTGGCCTGGCCTCCCAGACCAGGAGCTGAGCAGGGCACGCAGCCTGGCTGCTGCCCCTCTGCCACAAGCTCTGCGCCTGGGGCAAGGCTGGCGTCTCAAGAGATGGAGGGAATGGGCGCTCCCCCGAGTAGGCCCCAATACCATGAAGAGCCCTGGCTTAAAACTTAAGTATAAGACGTGAAGGGGCCACACCACCTACCACCATCTATCCTGGGCATCTGGCCTGGAAAACCCAGGGAGGCTCTGAGAAAGGACCACAGGCTTTACAAGCAGAAGCAAAGGTGGGCTGACCTCTGAACTTGATTTGGGAGGGGTCTGGGGCCATACCCAAAGCAAGGTGTGCTTGGAAGATGGAAGGACCCTGACAAAAGCTGATGGCCCTGCATCTGCAGGGGAGGCTCAGGCTGGCCACGGTGGAGTCTGGAGGAGGACGTGGACCCTGCCCAGCCAGCAGGTGGTCATCTCTGTGGGCCACACAGGCTGTGCCAGTCAGCTTCACTCTCACACCGGGCCCGGCCGTGGAAAAAGTGCTTGATGAGGTTCTGGGCCTCTTCTTTCACTGCAGATTCAGGGTGAGGGGATGTGAGGGTCAGTCTCTTCCCTGCAACCAACCCCCTCAAATGCCTCCTGGCCCTGACAACGCAGGCGCTCACCGCTCCTTCCAGGAGAGGTCTTCTGAGCCAGCAAGTGTGACAGGTGGCGGGCGAAGCCTTTAAACAATTCCTAGAAGGCAGAGGGAGAGGAGAAGCAGAGCGCAGGATCCCTGCCCTGATGATCCCTGCTCTGATGACCCCCGGGGCAACCCACAGCCACCACCCAAGGGTAAGGCGGGCCCCAGGGAGGGCAGGAGCTGGTCTTGGCCTCGGGCCTAGCCTGCTTCTGCCCTACTTTGTTCTGGGGCTCACACTCCCTTGTCCTCTCATCCCTACTGTACCCAAGTACCCCAGGCCTGGGGGAGAGCAGAGCCTACCTTGGATGCAAACTTGCCCTCCTTGTAGAAAGGGGTCAGGCACTTGACCACAACATTTGCAGCCTCCTTCAAGGGGATGCCAGGAGCTGAGAGCTGGCAGGAGTCTTGGGCCGCAGGGTTCAAGGTGCCCTGATCACTGGCTGACAACATGCTGCCCTTGACCTCCACTAAGATGGAGGGCTTGGCTGAGGGGCGAGGCCTCTTCTGAGCCTGGCTCTCTGGGTTCTCCTGGGCAGGGCCATGGTAGAGGGTCACTCCTGGGCTCCCTTTCATTGGCCTCCTCCCCTCCTCCTGGAAAACTGGGCCCCAGTATCAGCTGGCTCCCTCCAGCCCATCCCACCTGCTACTGAATATGCGAAGCAGCGAGGATTTTCCCTGAACCCGTGACCAGAACAGAGCAGCTACCGGCCCATCCACAGGCCTCCTCCCTGACAATACCTGCTGGGATCTGGGCCGCTTGCCCATCTGTGTCTCCTTTGCAGGGGTGGGCTGGGCTTCAGGGGGGCGCTGGTCTCTGAGTGGGCAGGTGCTGGCCAGACAGAAGAGCAGATGTTAGACCTCTAGGTGCCAGCTGCTCCCTCGTCCCAGGCGGTCCAGCAGAACCCATCTTAGGGATGAGCTCTGAGCTTCAGAGGCCCAGTTATCAAAGGGGATGCTGCCACGTGGATTCCAAAAGACCCCATGACTACCTATGCCCTTACCTTGGTCCTTCTCTGGGGCACTCCTCAGTCTGAGGAAGGGCATTCAAATGTCCCCAGGCTCCATCTTCCTTCTCTGGAGCCACTGGGGGTCCCTGAATCCCCTCACAGGAGGGGCTGGCACCTTCTGCCCTTGGGGCTGAAGCAAGCAGAGGTGGACTTTCCGCCCTTTGGTAGAAGAAGCGGGTGATGTTCTGAGAATCCTTGTGGGCCGCTGCGGCTAGGAGCTGTTGCTTCTTGTTAGCCCGGGCCTTGGCAACGGGACTGCCCCCAGAGAAGCCTTTTCCCTTCTTCTCTGGGGAGGGCCCCACACAATGAGCACTACCTCCAGGGGCCTCTCCTCTGGGACCAGGGAGGGGCGCACTCCTGTCCTCATCCTGGAGGCCACAGGGTTGGCTAGGGGGCTCCTGCTCACTTCCCCGCGCGGGCTGGGGAGCTTGCTTCTGGATCCATGTCGTCTCCATCAGCTCCGTGGCCGTCTGGAATGGGCAGGAGCCTTTGGGGAAACCAGCTCCCACCCGCTTGTGTTTGAGCTGTGAGGAGGAGAGAAGGTTCAGACCACCAGGCCCCGTCACTCACTGGCTGGTCCAGTTACGGCATGTTGGGTCAGGGCTCTCAGGAATGTGGGAGGGAAGAGTCCCTTGGGAGTCAGGGTGATGGGAGAAAGAGGCTGTGGGCTGCAAAGGTACACGTGGCAGAGCAGAGAAGCTCCAGGGCCTTTCTCTGGGGCACCCTAGGACCAGCACCATGATACCAGGAGACAAGAGGCTGTGCCCTGCTTGAAGGCAAAGGGGAAATGATACCCTTTCTGGACCTAGGTTTGGGTGGCCACCAGGATGCCACTCACCGAATACACATGGGAAGCTGGTGGGATGTCATACTCATCGGGCTCTGAGGGCTCCACCTGGATATTGCAGCTGTTGGCACTGCCTCCCACGTTGTAGGGCTGCCCATCCTTGGAGGCTTTGTGTATCTCAGCCACCTGGGCAGGGATGGGCAGGGAGAACATGGCACCCATGAGCTCCTCCTGACAGCCCCCAACCCAGGCCCTCTTATTCTTCTAAGTGCAAGAAGTGGGTTTCTGTGGCCAGTAGCTGCAGGCAACTGGACACTGGACAGGTTCTATTCCTCATGGGGTTGGCTAGAAACACCTCCAGACGGTCGAGGAAAAGAGTGGGGCTCTAGCCCGATAAACGGCCTCCTGGGGCAGGGGCAGGGAGAGGGTGGATTCTGGGCCACCTGGGGCCTGAGGGCCAGCAGACAGCCTCAGAGGATGGAGAGGCTGCCCTTTCTTCCCTCAAGCTCACGAGCACGTCTGCTCCCGCTGCCCACCCTGCACTGGGCGCACCTTCTTCAGCACGCTGGCCTTGTACAGGTTGGCCACCTTGGCATTTCGGAACGTCTCATATTCCAGGTCCACAGCCTTGGCGTGGAGGTCAGCTCTGTGGGGGTAGGAACGGGCACGAGGTATCAGGCAGGCCTGAGTCCTCTCCCTGTTAAGCTCCTGCGGACTCTCCCCAGGGACCCTGGGGATGGCTTCAGGGCCTGGTGGGGATGGTTTTGGGCCCAGGGATTCTGACTAGGACTCTCCAGGCACCTTGTGACTTGCTACTGTCCTTCAGCAGCCACCATGTAGCACCTAAGTTGTGGTGACACCTGCCCCTGGTGGGGTCGTGGGGACTGGCCGCTGGAGTAGGACAGGTCACAATCTGGGGAGGGGCTGCCTAAACAAGTCAGGGGGTGTGAGTGTTCCTGCAGTCTCCAAAGGAACAAGAGCTTGGAGGGCCCTCCTTGGCCCAGGCAGCTGACCTTGTCCCCCAGCACCAATGACCTTGAGACACTCACGCATCAGTGGTACGTGTGGCCTGGTGGTTACTGCTCAGAGCCTCCTCCAGAAGCCGCAGGCAGTGCTCTCGGGCCTAGCAGGGAAAGGGAGGTTGGTCACACAGCCTCAGGGCAGGGGGAGGGGCCTGGCGGTGGGGGAGGAGCTGCCAGCTCTCACCTTCACAGTGAGCCTGGGGACCCTCCTGCTGGAAGCCTCTTTCAGGGGACAGTCCTCATCTGGGGAGAGGAGGGGGGCGTCGTTCCACTCAACCTTCTGCTTTCCAGAGTCCCCCACCCCACAACAAGAATCCTCCAACCATGCTGTGGGAACAGCCCACAAGCCCCCAGGAACACTTCTGTACTGACCTGGGGGTATGAATTCTTCTATCTTGGGGTCTTTGCCCTGGAAGACAACACGAAGGGCCCATGAGGCATTGTGCCATGCTGCAGGACATCTTCCATCCAGCGGCAGGTAAAGGGCTAAGAGGGCGTGAGCAGGGGACCACAAGGGACCCTGCTCAGGCCACTGAGCCCTGCCAAGCCTCCCCCTTCACCTTGCGCAGCCTCATCTGCTTCTGATAGAAGAGATTCCATTCCCGCTTGTGGGCCTCATCTCTGCCCTCGTCCCCACTGCCATCAGAGCCCTCGTCGTACCTAGGGGACAGGCTACGTGTGAGTGGCCCCAGGCCTTGCCCTCCCCATTTATGCCACTGGTGGAGCAGTGATGTCCCTGATTTCCTTTGGCATCTCAGGGCAACACCAAGGTCCAGGCCCCAGCATGGTCCTCAGGGAAGGAGGGTGGACTACAGCATTGTGTCACCTCTGGTCTGGCCTTAGCACCAGGGGAATGACTGGATATTTCCATTGGGCTGGGAATCCCCGGCTTCACGGTCCCTTACCTGCTAAAGCCACCATAGCCCCTGCGACCTCCCTCGTACAGCTCAGGGTCGAAGCTTTTCCCCTGGGAGGGCCCGATACAGGTCTTGCTCCAGCTGCTGCTGCTCCCCAAGGCATCCAGCTGCCTCCGCACAGCCATAGGGTTCTGGCAGTGGTCGCAGCCTTTGGCGCAGGCAGGTGGTGCGTCCCCAAAGTACTTGGCAATGGCAGCGTGCCGGCATCTAGAGCAGGCAGCATGGTAGGGGTGAGGGTTGCAGAGCCCAGGCAGGCCAGTGTCCATTCGCCCAATCCCTAAATGCTGGCTGAGCGTTGCTATGTGTCCGGCACCACACTAGGGTGGTACACACCTTGTCTCATCTGAGACTCATAAGGCACCGTTTGGTTCTGTCCATCACACAGGTGAGAACAGCAAGGTGAAGGAGCCTCCCAAGGTCACATAACATACAGGGTATCCCAGGATGTGAACCCCATCCTGTCCAGTTATTCCTCCAGTGCTGTCCTGTGTCCTCTGGCACTGGGGCGCCCCAGGAAGCGTTCAGACCTAGAGTGCAGATGCTGGCTCTGCCACTGAGGCTGCGTCCTTGGGTTAAACATTTCGCCTCTTAAAGACTACGCACTCTCATCTGTGAAATGGCGCAGGAGGGCACTGGCCTCACAGGCCGTGTGAAGACTGACGAGGCGCAGTCTGAAGGGCAGTTTGATACAGTCACACGCTTTCTAACCCTTTATACACAGCCGCCCAGCAAGATCATAATACTGTATTTTTATCGTACCTTTTTAGTTTTAATACATTTAGATGCACAAATACTTGCCACTGTGTTACAATTACCTACAGGATTCAAGACAGTAACATGCTACACAGGCGGCTACCACATGTGGCCTGGGTGTGGAGTAGGCTGTACCATCAAGGTTTGTGTAAGTGCACTCTGATGTTCACGCAAGGATGAAATTGCCTAACCAATGCATTCCTCAGCACATACCCCCATTAAATCACACGACTGTGTAATAATAATATAACATTATTATTATTATTCACCCTTTTCTGGGGTAGGAGGGTGAGGGGACAGCAGGAGAGGGCCTGATCGTGGCCTCAGCACTCTGCTCCACTTCTCTCTTGGTGGTCTCTTCCTTGTGGGCCCCCATGACCCCCTGTGCAGGCCCAGAGCACCCAGCCTGAGGCTGGGGGCTGCATACTACAGACACCCCCAGGAGAGCAGGCAGCTCTGAAAGCTGGAACCAGGCTGAGTCACTGGAGAGGGCATCCAGCCGGGGAGATGCGGCCTCGTCCAGTCTTCCTCACCTTCCCCTGCCTCCACCCTGTCCCAGCCCTCTTGGGGTGACCAGCCTCTGCCCAAGCTAGGAGCAGGGAGTGGCCTCCAGCTGGCCGTGAGGCTCTGTCTTCTCCAATCCCTAGGCTGGGGGTGGCCTGTCAACTATTAGGGCAGGTGCGGAGGCCCCAGGAGAGGATAAAGCCCTACAAGCGTCCTTACAATAGCCATTCCTGGTGGCGAGAATGCAGTGGTGGAGGAGAGGCCAGAGCAGAGGCAAGGCTGCCTGGGGATGTCCATCCCAGGTACAAGAAGAGCTAGCATCAACTGCTCTAACTAGAACTTTTCTGGATGTGCGCACTGCTGGGGCTGTGACCCCAAGGCGCAGGCTTGAAGGAATGAAGAAATGAAGGCTAACTGCGACACTGCCTCTAAAGAAACAGGTTCGGCTCACTCCCCTTTGGCTTGGCTGCGTGGAGAAGGCAGCTCTCAAGCCCGACTTGAACAACCTGAGGCAGAAGCAGCCACCAGGGGGCGTGCTTCCCACTGCTCCCGCTCACACTAAATAAATGAGACAAATGTTCCATTTGCCAGTCTGTGCGTCTGCACAGTGGCCGCCTGTCCAGTCTCTGGGAGGCTCTGGCATCTGAGTGGTGTGGCCACACGGTTGGCTTCCTCCCCCCTGCCCTCCCCAAGCCCTGACTCACTGGGGTTTTGTCCTCAGATTCAAAGAACCCCATTGACAGCGAGGCTGGGGTCAGTTTCTCTCCCTATAGCCTGGTCTGTTGGGTGGCACAACCAGCCAAATGTCAAAGGGCCCAGCCACTGGACCCTGGAACCCTTCCCTGCCAGCTGGGCCAGGAGTGTGGAGACAGCCCCAGCAGACGTCCGTCCTCTCACAATGAACATGAGGCACCTCACCAGGCAAGCAAGCCACTCCCAGGTCACTTGGGACCCCAAGTTCTTTCCCAAGATGCCTTAGGATGCTGAGTAGCAGAAGGGTCTCCCTCAGGGGCTGGCTGCAAAGCCTGCCTGCTCGGCTTGGGTGGGCCAGCAGTTCCCCCACTGTTTACTGTCTTTGCTGGGAGAGGCCAGAGGGAAGAACCAGCCAGGGAGTGGCCTGAGGGCCAGCGTGGGGTGGTCTGGTTGTTGGGGTACACAAGCCAAAAGGTCCTCCTGAGAGGGGTAGTGGGGAGCCTGGGAGCTGGGGATGCCGTTTACTCCCTCCCCTTCACAGGCTCAGGGGGAGCCTCCCCTGTCCCCTCTACCAGGGAATCAGGGCCAGCCTCCTCTTTCATCAGCACCCAACCCAGGCCAGCCCACACCATGCGAGGGAGGGGAGAGGAAGAGGAGGGAGGAGGAGAGCGAGCTCGTCCTGTCCCCAGGCAGCCCTCCCCGACAGGGGCAAGACGTCAGGTACCAACCGGGGCATGAAGTTGTAGGGCAAGTTCCCAGCCAGGGATCCCTCTGGCGCTCCCTCTTGACGGTAATTTGACACTTGGATCTCCAGGACGACCGACAACAAGAAAGCTGCGGCACAGACGGCAGCTGAGGCAGCTGGCTGTCAGCAGCCAGGAGCTCAGCACTGAGCAGCGAGGAAGAGACATCTGTGGAAGCTCCACGCTGGGTGCCCTGGCTCAGCCCCCCCCCGACACCTGAACTCCCAGGTGAGTGGCGCTGGTCACAGACGAAGGGGGGATAGGAAGGGAGGGAGCAGCAAGGGTCTCCTGTCCAAGGGGTGAAGGGCTACAATCTACCGGGGACACAGAGAGGAGGGTCTTGCGGGACACCCTGGTCACTTCCCCACAGGGCAGTCAGGCAGCCTCCTGCGCACATCTGCGCTATGCCTTCTGCCAGACCGACCAGCGCTCGGGGAGGCGGGGCGGGGAGGACCTGGTGCTGCCCCTCTGCTTGCTGTGCAGAGGGGCGGAGAGGGCCTGCTTACTCTGCAAGTCAGTTTAAGCTTTTTCTATTCAGGGGGCTTAAAAGAGGGATTTGGCTGTCCCGGCTTGGGAGAGAACCGCTGCGGGCCAGCTGAGCCTCCCTTTTTCCCAGGATTAGGGCAGAGCCCTCCCTGTCCCAGCTTTCTCTCCAGTTTAGGAGATCAGGGGAGGGTCTGTCCAGCCAGCTTGCCACCCTCCAGGATACGGCAGGACTCGTGGCAGCTCTGCCCATCTGTGTCCTGGACAAGCAGCAGCTGCCATCTCTTTTGAGGGCCTTGGCCCACTCTCTGCCAGATGTCCTCAGCTCCGGGCTCAGTCTAAGTACTCCTCTCTGGGCCCACTTACCTCCCATGACCCCCCAGATCTCCCTCTGGCAATGAGCATTAACACTGAACCAGCAACATGGATGCCTAACTCTAAATCCAGAGTTGGGTAGGGAGAAGATGACAACGGAAATGAGGCAGGGGTAACACCCCCACCCCCGTATTCGGCTCTCTGCTGCACCACTGTGAAGCTGACCCCAGGACCGTTCTTTGGGGAGCACCAAGAGCAGCCTGTGGAGTCTCCCTACTCCTCCCACCTCCCCATCCTCAAGCCAAGGTTAAAGCTCCCGCCACCCCTCCAGATGTTTTCTCCAAAGCACATAAGCTGGTATCCAGCAAGAAAGAAAAACAATGATCTGTGGAAAAGTGGAAACCAAGGATTGGTCCAAGCATTCTTGGCTCAGCAGAGGCTGTAGGGTCTGGCCTAGGTTGGTGGCTAGGAGACCAACTCCTGTGGCATTGAGAAGTACATGGCACAGGGAAGGGACCCAAAGCAGCAGGTCAGGCCAGGTGAAGGAGTGACACAGTGATGAGCCTTCCCACCCCACTGCCTCTTACCCAAAAGACACCCCAGGCAGGCAGAGATCCCATGTCTCTGCATCCACAGGACACAGGTGGACAGGGTCCCTCCAACATAGTCCCTGAGCAGGACACAAGGGAACACCCAGCTTCTGCGGCTGTACGAAAGGAGCTACTCTTGTTTCTAACAATCCCCAGCAGCAGGAAGTGCCTTCTCCTGTCCTGGGAGGCTCTAGGACTTAGGGAGCAGGGACTGCCCAAGGTTCAAGCACCACCTTCTCCTTCAAGTAAGAGCCAGGACAGAAAAGGGAGTCATCCAAAGGCTCGGCGCAGTGCACAGAGGGCATCTCTACCCTGCTGGTTGGGCACAGATCTCCCACAACTGTGGGTTGTGCCTCCTTCTAGCTGGTCCTCAAACAAGATAACACCCGCAGGGCAAGGGGAGCTGACACCCACCATGACAAAACAGCAAGGGTAGAGCAAGAAGCCCTGTGGGGCCCTGGCCATCAGCGCTTATCAGTCTCAAACACACCAGCACATGGGGAGCCCAGAGTTGGAGTATCAGTTCTGAGAGGTAGGGAGAGGGAAGCCCGGATCCCCAGCGGTGTTGTGCCTGCAGGATGCCTGCCTCTCCATTGCAAGGCTCTCTGTGCCAAGACACGCCACATAAAGGAATGCTTCCTATTCTCCAGCGCTGCCAGCCTTCTCTGCCCTGTGTCTCCCTTCTGCTGGCTGCCACTCTGGCCAGGGTGCACCCTTGAAGGCTGCCCAGGAGGCCTTGGCGGCAGGAGGCCCCATGACAGCTGGGCTCCTCTCCCTTCTGGGGCCGGGGAAGCCACCACTTGCTCTGGCTGCCACCCAGGAACCTCTGAAGATCCTGAGAAGCCCCAAACGAGGCACTACAAAGAGCATGAAGCTGGGAGGAATTCTGGTTTCCCTGATTCACTGGCAGGAAGCACAGTTTTAGAAGAAGTCTGAGATAGAAAGACTAAACAAATACAGAATTATCAGTAGCCCCACCAGGCTTCCCTGCCTTCCTCCTTCCAATCTGGGAAGGTAACAGGGATGAGAGGTGGCAGCTCGAGAGCTCCCACAGCTGGGAACACTTAGGACTCCCTTTGGATCAACAGCTAGGGTACATGCCACAAGGTCACCTGACGGCTGCTGGTTATATTGGGCACCAGGCATCAGGCACTCCCTTGGCCTTGCTTTAAATAGCCCACTGGGAAGACAGCCTGGGAACTTGTTGGAATGTGCCTCCTCCTTGGAGAACAAGACTCATCAGTGCCTTCACATTCCCCATTAAGACTCTTTCTGCTCAGTCACAAGCTAAAGTTCAAAATGACAAAATATCAACTGTAAAGCAAAGAGGGTTCCTCTCCTGCTCTTGAGGATGCAACAGCCAGGTCCGATGGCCTCGCTCCTGATCACGGTGAGCAGCCCTGGGTCAGACCCCAGGGCTAGGTGATCCTGGCCAAGCCTGGTTGGCGAATTCAGCTCCCAGATGGCCCCCTAGGCAAGACTTGGGTGCAAAGCTATGATGTTGTCCACACCGTGCCCTGTGCTGGTATGGAATGACACTCTTCCCAGAGTGGCCCAGGCACGAGTCTGCAGCCTTCCGATTTCACAGCCCGTGGAAGAGGCTGGCTTTATAGCCAAAGCTTCTGATCAACAAACTCCACTTTTCCTGCATAGTAAATTCAGCCTCAACCCAACCATGCACCTCCCTGCTCTGGAGGGCCACGACTCTCAGACAGCCCTGGGTCTTCCCACCACTGCTTCTCGCTCACAAGGAGGGAACCCGCTACAATCTCTCCCGGTCTTTGGGCTTAGCGCACAGTGAAAGAGCTCTCTCTGCCCTCCCACTTCCTGCCCGCCTCCTCTTTTAAAGAGTGTTTGCTGGGTTACCGTAGGCAATGTGGGCACAGCACCAATTAGGCTGAAAAAGCCAGACCAAGTACAGATGAAGATGGTGGGGAGAGAAGCAGCCCAGCTTCCAAACCCATGCAAACTGCCCCCAGGCATCAGTCGGCATCTTCTCTTCTTCCTCTAAGAATGAGACCACCCGGAAACCTGGGGAGTAGGGATGGCAGAGCTTCTGACACAAGTGAGCGGACCATCGTCCTTCTGTAAGTCTGCTTCACCTGGCCAGAGGGAGGGTCCCATTCGATCTGACCAGAGGTGGCAGTCCATTGCTCGGACTAGCAGGGCACACAAGATCTGTTGGTGACAAGTACTACAGGTAGTTCTCAAAAAGCCTGGTATGGCCCTGGCCTGGCAGTGATGTGCTGATAAAAGCAGCTCCAGACCCACAAGTGTGAGGTGGGGCTGGCCTAGCACAGCCAACTGCTTCCAGAGGGCTCTGGGGCTCTGGCTCCTGTGCCAAGCCCATGCATGGGCGGCACCTTCTGGGCTGCTCCTGGGCCGACTTATCTTGCTGCCAGAGCCCAAGACAGGCCTCCGTGGAGAGAGAGTGTGGGTCACTCTCTGTGCTGACCGGCCCCCGTCCTGCTATGTGACCTCAGAGAAGTCACTCACTCTCTCAGGTCACAGTTTCCCCATATGTAAAAGGAAGGCGGCAGGAATGGATGACTTGTGGCATTCCAGGATTCTATGCTTCTTAGTACATGCAATCCTTCTGCAGAAATGTGCTAATGTGGAGGTGAGGCTGAGAAGCTGGGAGGATCTAACTCAGGGAACCTCCCACTTTTGTAGGAAATCATCTAATTTTCCATGGAGTCATCATCTGTCTGCCACCTCCGTTGTCACTTAAAGAAATAGCTCCCAATCTTCAGCTTACCCACCTTCCTTCAGTACACATGCCGTGAACACCCCAGAAGTGCAAGACAGATAAAATGCCTAAAAGGTGTTTAGGGGCAGGAGAGACAGCTCCTAAAGTCAGGGAGACCCAAGGCTGCCTCGACGGTCCGGCACTGGCCAGACCCCACCCAGAGGGGCACTCACACGTGCTGTGCACCTCCCTGTGGCTTTACCACATGCTGCTAGATGGTCAGTCCTCCCAATGGCTGGGAAAGATGGGCATCTCACCCCATGTCAGAGAGAGGAAGCAACTCGTCCCTGTCACAAAGGAGGAAGGGGAAGCAGCACTCAAGTCCAGGAGGATCAGAACAATGTTCTAGAAAACTAGAGAAGTTACCTTGTAGAAAAGCAAATTTATGCCAGCTGCCATCACTTCCTGAAGGACCGAGAGGCAGAAGGGTGGCAAGGTCCTCAGTGGCCACAGTGGGGCTAACTGGAGGTCAGCAGGGGTCCGACCTTCTGCAATGGGGTGGGCTGCCTTAGCAGGTGGGGCGAGCAAGGGCTGAATGGCCATAGGAGGGCAGCAAGCCAACTGCAGGGTACATGACCTTCAAGGAGGTTCTAAATGAGCTATGCTGAGGCAGCAGCACCAGGAGGGACCAGCCTTGCCGACCGCAGCCATCTGGGGAGAACCAGTTGAGATCAGGAATGAGGCAGCCATAATTACAGCCAAAGGCCTGGCGTGAGCCCGTGGCCACCTGTCCCCCAACTCCACCACCTCCCCAGATTAGATTCTTGGTGAACTAGTTCAGGCTGGGTTTGCACAAGGCTGTCCCCGTTTCTCTCTGAAGAGGCACTGGCTCTCTCGTGCCTACCAGAGAGGCGGCAGGGGAAAGAAGCTCTGATGTACAACAGGCCCCAATTCACAGACTCTGCTGGAGCTGCACCTGAGGCCTCCTGGGCACCCCTAGACAGGAAGAGGCTTCCCTGGGGCAGGAGTGGGAACACAGAGGACTCCAGGTCAGCCCAGAGAAGCAGGGGAGAGCTGGCTAATCCAGTCCTGGGACTCCCTATCTCATCCTGACACTCAGGGCCCCCTGGCAAAAACCGGAGGGACACAGTATGGTCTCTTCCTCCTCACAGGAGAACAAAACATGAATAAAGAAACTGGGCTAGTGGGAGAGGTGAGGTGCCCTAGGGGACAGTTCTCACCTACAGCTGACCCTGGCCAGAAACCCCCACAACCTGCCCTTGGGAGAACCTGACCCCCGGCCCACACATATGACAAAAGGCAAGAGCAACAGGTTGGAATCCTGAAGCAAGTCTCCTCACCCCAAGGGAATTGGGGGAGGCACTCAAATCCTGAATGACCCAGGGGAGCTGTGCAAGTCCAAGGCACTCTGGCAAAACCTAGGAGTAGTGTCTCGAGACAAAGAAATGTAACAGCAAAGTCACTCCACCTTGTGGTCAGAAACTGTCACCAACCTCAGCCTTGGCTGGCAGAGCCCTGCAGGGTTCAGCTCTGCCAAGCATCCCCCCGAAGCAGGCCCCCAGTCTCACTCTCATCACCAGTTTCCCTCACCCTGGGCAGTATCAGCTAGATGGGGGCTGAGGGCCACCACTGAGCGGAAGCCACCAGGGTGTGATGATGCGTGAGACCTGCCAAACTTGTTCTTCAGGCTGCGGGTGGGTGAGAGGGTGGAATCTCTGGTGCTGTGTAGACCCAGCCACAGAGACTCCAGGTGTTCTCTCTGCCCCAGCAGGAAGCCAGTGCAGCATGGCAGCCGCCAACTTCGTGCAGGAGATGCGCTCTGTGGGTGAGAGGCTGCTGCTCAAGCTACAGAGGCTGCCCCAGGCCGACCCCGTGGAGATCGTGGCCTTCTCGGTCATCCTCCTATTCACAGGTCAGTTGGGTCACTCAGACTCTCCTTAGTGCCCCATGGCTCTTCCTGGCATCCTGGAGAGATGACACCATGGTGCTAGCCAGAGGGCAGGCAGGCAGAGGTGGCAGGTGTCCCCCAGATCAAGGAAGAAAAGCAGCTGTCCACTGGGAGAAGCCAAGGGATTTCCCCGCATCCTCTGACATGCTGCTCAGGTGATGAGCAGTGCTGGGACCTGGGCCCAGCAGCCTCTCAGATCCCAACCCAGGAATGAAGGGAGCCGGCTTGGGCAGTGGAAGAGGAGACACAACAGGGAAGAGGTTGGAGGTCGGCCCTCGCAGCCGGCAGGGGGACTGTCAAATACCTCTCACCAGCCTCTCGGTTCTTTCTAACCACTAACCTAGAGCTTAGGGAAAAGCCCTAGCACACTTCCGGGGGGCATCCTTTCTCTCCCCCACTCCTGAGTGCCCTGCGCTCTCTCCGCCCTCCAGCCACCGTTCTGCTGCTGCTGCTGATAGCCTGCAGCTGCTGCTGCACTCACTGCTGCTGCCCCGAGCGGAGGGGCAGGAAGGTCCAAGTGCAGCCCATGTCCCCAGCATGAGGGTCGGGGTGATGGCCGAGGAGAAGCCTGCCAAAGCCATGACACAGGCGATCCGCTTGGCCCTGCAGCCCTCGCCCCGCAAGACAAGGATCCCCTGGCCCGAGCCCTGGCCCTGCCCAGGCACCTGGACACTGACCCCTGGAGCCTTATCAAGGAAACAAGGGCTGGTACAGGCACAGAACTATCCACCAGTGGACACTGGGTGCCGAGGAGGCATCGACAGTTCCAAAGACTGAGTACACCACCTGGGATTCTTTGTCAACTTGCACTTTTTAAGAAAGCAGGGCGCCCATACCTCAGTGGAGAATGGCCCACGGCTGTGGGGAGCTGGCTACGCTGAGGAGGAGCAAGTCCACCAGGGGGACACTGTGTACGAGCGATTGCACGACGAGTTCCCAGGACCTGTCAGTATTTTAGTCTGGTATCAGCCTGTTTACTTCCAAGTAAAAGCTCTTTGCTTCTGTGTTTCTGTGGCACCAGACTCTCGGAGGTTGGACAGTGTGCCAGAACTCCAGGGGTGTGGCCAGCACCTGTCTTTTCCAGGCCTCTGCTTCCGTGCCCACAAAAACTGGAAAACCATGCAGGTGGTAATGCCACAGACATGGGGGAGGGGTACAGTGAAATTCCTGCCAAGCATTAGTTGTTAACAAGCTGCAGAGTGACAGAGGCTAGGTGCGAGGCTCAGGGACACCACTCAACATTTTCCACTAGCAGTAACTTTGGCTGCACATCCCACACTAGCAGGCTCAGGCCAGTGTGTCTTCCCAGACTTCTGGAGTAAGAGCAGGTTAGGCCCCTAGTATCATCCACAACCTGCACCCTAACCCTGGGCGCTTCCCCCATCATGTGCTGACTGGGCTCACACCTCACCCTGCCACTTAGCTGTGTGACTCAACTTCCCCAAGCCACGTCTCCTCCCTGGTGAAATGGGGCTAATCCTGACACTGCTTCCTGGGGTGCACTGTGAGGATAAACATCTTAGACCTAGGTCTAGCATAGCATGGTGCTGGGCATATCCTAACAGCACCATAAATATGAACTGTCATTATTTGCCCTCTAAACAAGGGACCAAACCAGAGCAACATGGATCCCTTTTAAAGAATGGTCCTGCTGAGATGCAACACCCTTCCATCCTCCCTCTCTTCAGTTTACTTTCTCTTCCAGAGAACTTTCCAGCTAGAGCTACAGACCAGGAATGAGGGTAGAGGAGGCATGAGGCTCCATAAATGCTAACAGGGCCAGGATGGAGCTGCGGGACCTCCCCACGGGTTCTCCAGAGCCATAAAGAAGTCTGTGTCTTTCACAGGCTTCTATCACCTTGCCCATGCGACCCATGCTCTGGCTTCCTGGGAGCAGAGCCCTGTCTACCCAGAAAACAGGTCATGGAGTGGCAATGCCAGGCCCTGACACACTGGCAGGGGCAGACAGGGCAGGAAAAGCTCTCATTGGCTGGTTTCATTTCCTGGTGTCCATGGACTTGTCTGACAGGTTTGGGTTGAAGACCCAGAGAAGAAGTGTCCCATAGGAAAAAGAGAAAAGAAATTCAAGAAACTGTTTGTTCTTGGCTTCCTCTGAAGAATGGGGCTCAGAATGACAATGATAATGATGATGGCTAAAATTCACTGAGGGCTTATACATGCTCAGGCATTGTCTTCAGCATTTTAATGCAGACAAATTCATTTAATCATCACAATACCTCAATGCTGTAGATACATTATCCCCATTTTAGAGATGAGGAAATTGAGCATTAGTGACACCAGGTGATTTGTCTAAGTTCAACCAGCTGAAAAGTGGCACAGCCAGCCTGAGTCCAACCTGTCTGGCTCCCCAGCCCTGGCTCACCCCACCCAAAGCTCCGAGGCCTGGAACTTGGCCACCAGGTTGCAAGATAGATAAGGCTCTGATCCATTATCCTCCATCAACCAACCCCATCACAAACACCCACACCCCAAACTCTGTCTCAAAATAACCTCCATGGGAGAGGGTGGGACCCGACAGGTAAGAGCTGGGGTGGAGCCCAACAAGGTGTCCCTCCCAGAAGAAAAACACAGGAAAGGAGGAGGGACAGGAAGCCTTGCATTTTTTCACTCCCAGCACTAATGGCTAGTGGGTCCCTGGAAGCCCTCTGTTCAGAACATGCTCCAACAGTGAAGCAGCCCAATTCCTATGTGACTTTTCCTTAGGCATCAAGAGTGGCCGTCCTTCACGGTGGCAGCGGCTGAGGCTCTGCTAGAAATGATTCTGATTCCCCAGTCCAGCTGCTGTCAGGTGGGGACCACGGACAGCCCTGGGCACAGACAGGCAGACTGGCTGGCTCATTTGCACCTTCCTGTTCCACACCAGGCAGTCCACACTGCAGAGTCCACACAGGATGCGGTCCCTGCCCTCAGAGGACTTACCCCTCCCATTGACAGCAAACTGGCACATCCGGGGCCTAGCTGTCGCGCTAAGTCCCACGCAGGCCTCAGTCCCACTCAGACCAACAAACCAGATCTGCTCTGGCCCAGCAGCAGCCTGGCCCACTCCTGGAACGGGCAGCAGGTCTTCTCTGGGGAAGACAGGCATGAGGAGGAGCAGCACTCCTCCCACAACCCCACAGGAGAGAACAAAGAGAAAGATGCGCAAACCCGGGCTGTCTGAAGACGAGCGGGGGCCAGGGAAGGGTGGCCATCAGGCTGTTTTAGGCCTAGAGAACATCTGACTGACTCTGGCCACCACGTTTCTGTTCCCGCCACTAAGCCATCCTGGACCAAGCCACCACCGATGCGTGCCTGGGGTCACTGTGGCAGCATCCTAAGCCGTCTCCACAATCATCTCACCAGCCTCTTCACACCCGCCGCGACCGTGGCACACAGCAGTCTGCTCTGCTCCTCAGAAGGGCCTCGCTCTACGCTGAAGACCTGTGTTTACTGCCTCTACGTTATGCCTTATTAAAAACTACAATAAAGCCACCGATGCAAGAATCTCATTAGCAAAACTTGGCAGAGAGCATTTTCTCCCAAATCTGTTTCCTCAAACATTATTAATACTTCAAAGCAATCTATAATAAAAATTTTCATAACAACATATTTGCTCCTGGGTAATACAAATTCCAGATCATAAAAAACTGAGGACAAATTAATTTGTCTTTTAAAAAAATAAAGTTTCTTTGCTGTCCTTGGGACCTGTTCCCTACCATACAACAGTGTCCCCTAATTCTGACTGGTACACAGTCTTCATGTCTCAACTTGAAAATCCCTTCCTTACACAGAGAGCACCTCAGCCCCCAGACCAGGTTGTACCAGCTGTACCAACAGCGTCCTCCACCTCTCCTGCCACGTGGGTCTCTTTATAGTGACCACTACGGTAGAGTTATCGGACTGGGGCCAGCAGTTAATTGAAAAAGCCAGTTAAAGCAACTTTTGTGTACGTGACACCTAAATTCTCTACATATCTCATTCAATTTTAATTTTTTTCATATCCCATTTTACTTTATTTTTATTTATTTTTTTAGAAACAAAATCCTGTTCTGTCACCCAGGCTGGAATGCAGTGGTGCAATCACAGCTCACTGCAGTCTTGAACTCCTGGGCTCAGGAGATCCTCCTGCCTCAGCCTCTCGAGTCACTGGGATTACAGGTGCGCCACCATCTCTAGCTAATTTGTTTATTTTTTGTAGAGAGGTGGTCTTGCTATGTTGCAAGGCTGGTCTCGAACTCTTGGCCTCAAGCAATCCTTCCACTTCGGCCTCCCAAAGTGCCGGGATTACAGGCATGAGCCACGGCCTCTGGCAACACATCTCATTTTAAATTGAAACATATATATGAGCATTCCCCGGCCAGTCTTTCTGGCGTAGGGCCAGGGTCTTTCCTCTGAGTATGGCTTGCTAACCAAAGTTCCTGTATGATCTATTTTGTAGTTTTGGTTTCTTTAAAGTAGAACTTTACACACATGTGCCCGAGAACTTAAAGGCACTTGCAAAGGAATCTGAGTGTGAAATCATTCTGGATTTTCACAAAATGTCCCCAATATTTAGTTACCATGTCTGCATTTTTTCTGACAGGAACATTACTTGAATGATTCCAAAGTCATCCCTAAGTGGTCAAATATGCATTTATAGAAACAACTTTCTTCATTCACTCTGAGGTATGGCATAGTGCTTCAGACCCCATACTCTGTGTCCAGCTGGGTTCAAACCCCAATTCAGTTACTTACTAGCTGAGTGACCTTGAGTAAGTTATTTAACCTCTCTGGGCCTATTCCCCATCTGTAAAATAGGGGTTTCGGCTATTACTGTTGCTTCATTTGCTTATATGACATCAAATTCGATTATGTAATTACAATAACAAGTACAACTACCGTAAGCAGGTTTGGGAACAAACAACTCACTCTTGATAAGCATCTGACTTAACTGACAGAGCAGAAGGACAAGGCGCACCAGAGACCAGCCTGCCGGCTGTGAGTGCGCCGCATGCCAGGGGCATTAGTAAGTTTCACACAAGGACATGGAAAGCATCAGGTAAGCCGGGGCCAATTCAGCGCATGACAGTTAAGGACGACTTTCCTGAGCTTGCTCACCATCCTGTCTACACCTGGGGAGAATCACCTGGGGAGATTTAAAACAACACGATGCTCTGGCATCCCCAGAGACTGATGTACGTGGTGTGAGGTGGGGCCTGGGCATTTGTACAAACTCCCAGATTCTAGCAAGCAGGCTTGATGACCCTCGGGCCAGAGGGGAAGCTCTCTGAGGGTGGGCCTACCTCTTGTCTCCCAAGTGCCTAGTGCAGCTCCCGCCACGGCAGGCCCTCACATGCTACCTTTTAAATGAGCGAATGGTGGCCACCGTGATTCAAGCACCAGGGCACAGCCTTTATTCCCTCTTCCTAGCTTCCCTATGGCACCAGTAGGTAGGAGCCAAGCACACAGAGCAGCTGAGGCCATGCCTAAGAGGCAGACGAAGGCACAGGGAGAAGCTAGGTCTCAACGGTGATAAACACTTCCACCCAGAGACTAGTTCCAGGAGGTGCCAGCTGGGGCTGCAGTTAATCATTCACCCTGCACCACAGGAAGCAACACCTATGTGGCAGCCCCAGCCCCAGGGATTCCCGCCAGCCCCAGGGATTCCCGAGCTCCGGGCAGGTCCGAAGCAGTCAACAGGTCATCTAGACAGAGGAGAGCCAAGGCCCAGCCACAGGTGAGGGGGACAGGTGGCCCAGGGCAAAAGCCCTGGATACAGTCTCTTCCCCAGCCCCACCCCATTCTGGCATCTGTCAGGAAGGACTCATTAATACATGTGTCCTGAGTGACCCTCCCAAATGACATCACAAAAGGGCGGAACGCAGTTGGGGGGAATGTGAAAGGTAAAACGAACCGTGGTTACCAGGCAACCAGCCCGGCCCACCTTTGTTTGCTTTGGTGTCAGCAGTGGTCTGGTCAGGGCCACTTGGCAAGGCCAATACCTTTTCCTCTCAACAGTTGCTTCTTTGAGTCGGTGCAGCTCTGGTCACCTGGCAGGCCTTCAGCTCAGGCTGCCCCCCTAACGTGGGGGGCCTGAAGGACTACTCTGATTTGCCCTCGTGGGATACAGGACTATCAACAGCAAAATCAGGTAACGTCTGCTTCCCTCATCACCTGTCCTTCCTTCAACTGGCTACAGGCTTGCAGCCTGTCGATATTAGCTCCATTTCAAGGTGAGTTAGTCCTTCCGTTTTCAGCTGCCTCCACGGAAGTTTACCATGGCCTCAGCCAAAGTCAGTCCACGCCTTGGCTCCTAAACTGATCTCTCAAAATGCCTCCCAAGTGTTTGGCAATTGGGGCAGGAAAAATAAGATCTATAGTGGTACTTTTCTGATTCTAGCTGAGTAGGTCTCAGGGATAAGAGAGAAAGTCCTTGCTCACATTGGGGCTATTCAGGAAAAAACGACTGGAGAATCCAGGGCCCCTCCCTTTGCACCACTTCCTGCTTCTATTTCTATAGAGAAGGAAACTCCATTTGTTGCTTGCTGGAGGCACTGGGCCCAAAGACTCGCCATCCCTCTGCGTCAGCCAGCTGCAGAGGAGGGCCAGCTGTCACCAAGACTGCTACAGGGGCTGAAGTCAAGAAGTGGAGCATAGCGCCTGGGACAGGGCCTTGGAGAGCCCCCTGCACTCAGGACCTCTGTCCCTCTTTTCCAGGATCACATGGACCAAATAATAGTGCAGAAGTCAGTCTGGAAGGATGAGTTCTGGCAGAACCCCTGGGAGAAGGGTGGCCTGGCAGTGATCGGTTTATTCATCATGACAGTACTGCTTCTCATCCTGTTTGCTGTTGTGTTTGGTTTCCTTCACCCTACAGAAGACGACCCACCCGTGTGAAGAGGATTGATCTCACTTCCTGGGGGCTGAGACAGCAGCAGGGAAAGTGAGCTGACCTGCTCCCCGTTATACTGGCAGTGGGCCCCTGCACAGTCCCCTCTGGCTTGGGGCCCAAGCCCTGGCATCTTCTATTCCCACCAGGAAAGTGTCTAGTTAAATACAGGATCTGACTAGCAAGATGGGGAGGCTGGTCTGAGACCAATGCTGGCCACCCCCGTTCCCTGCTGCCACTAGGGCTCTGAAATCACAAGGAGAGGGCCTCTCCACTGCCTCAGGTCCTCTAACAGAATCACAGGCTCGGCTAGCAACTTCACAAATCCTTGACAGAGAAAGACACAAACAACCACATGAAATAAAAAGTCATTTTCAAATCTGCTAACTTGTGAGAGCTCATTTTCTACCTAGACCAAGAGCAAGCTTCCCTAGCGAAGTCTTCAAGTCCCTGCATGGTCTGGCCCTGTCTGTCTTTCCAGCCATCCTGCCCCTGGGTTCTTGGCATGTGTTTCAATGCTTGATTATGGTGTGTTCTCTCCTACCACAGGGCCTTTGCACATACAATTCCCTTTGACTGGGATGCTCTCCTCCACAGCACACCTCACTCCTTGCCATAGTTAATGCTTCCTCACCCTTCAGACCTCAGGCTAAACCTGACTTCCTCAGGTAAATCTTCCCTGACCCTCTGGGATTCGGGAAGGGCCATCTGTTATATACACTCAATCACCATGTACCTTTTCTTCAAACCCCATTTAACAGAATTTACATGTTTTTAATGTCATTATCTGATAAGTGCCTGTCTTCCCCGCTGGATCAAGCACCATCAAAGCAGGAGGGGGTCTCTTTCTGCTCAGCATTGTATTCCCCCACGTCCAGTGTGCCTGGCACAGAGCTGCTATCTGTCAGCACTTGTTGTCTAAATAAATGAACAAATGAGCAGGAAGATGCAGGGCTGGTGGGCTTCCCCAGCCCAGAGATCCCAGGAGACCACAGAGCCCAGTTCACTCCAGGCCTACACACAAAGCTGGCCTTCCTTCTCAAAGGAAGGACCTCTAGGCCAGAGTTCGCTTCAAACCTAATAACTGTTCCCTGCGACACTAAAAGATAAAAAGCCCTGTCATGAATAAATAAATACAGCTTTTTCAAGGCTGCAGCCTAGAGAGAGTAGCCACATGCAGAGAAGAGGGAAAACTGTTGGCTGTCCAGCCCCACCTCAGGCATAATGGACATGAGCATCATTTCTGCTGCCCCACCGCCACGCACCCAGACCCCACAACAGCTTTCTTTGTAGAAGTGTACCCACTTCTGCCAAACCCACCCCACTGGCTCTGTCCCTTGCTGCCAGGTGTGCCCACCCAGAGGGATCGTTGGTGGGAACAGCTGCTTAAACCTCAACCTCCAACCACAACTATCCTTAGAAAAGGAGTAACTATCTTGTAGAGAAGGGAATGCTATACATCATTCATGCGACAGACATCCTCTTTCATTCAAAGAGCTATGGCCACTACAGACACACCCACAGTGTTTATTCCAGCCTGGGGCCTAGAATCCAGAATTGGCACGTGTAGCAAATGAGACAGCAGTATGAGCTGCACATGGGGCGGTGGGAGTCGGTCACCTGGACTGTTTGGGCCCACAGATGCCTAGACCCCACTCCCACAACCGGCCCACTGATGCACTAAGAAGTCCCAGCTCCCTGGAATGAGACAGGAGAAATACAGGCAGAGGTCCTTGGGAGGAACTGTCCCCTTGCCTGACAGGCTGGGCAGCCTTGGGATGCGGCAGAGCTAACCCTCCAGAGAGCCCTCCAGAGCCTCAGACTCAGCCCCAGGGTTCTGTCCAGCAGAGGAGACTCTGACAGCAATAACCTTCCATTCCTAGCCAGAAATGAGAGCTCTGCTCAAGGAGCCTAAGAAAGGCAAATTTAGCAACTCCCTATATTAGTGCCTGAAAAGGACTTTGGCTGCAATGGCTACAGGAAAGGGCAGTCCTGGCACTGCAGCCTACCACTTCTGCTGGGTCTGGTCTGGCCACAGAGGCCAAATTAGAGATGGCTGTTTGGAGAAGGAAACAGCTTCAGTCCAGGAGCCACTGATTCATTAGTGAATAGGAGGGAGGTAGGAATCGAAACACACGGCCCAGGCCAGGCTCAGCGGCTTGCGCTTGTAATCCCAGCACTTTGGGAGGCCAAGGTGGGAAGATAACTTGAGGCCAGGAATTCAAGACCAGCCTGGGCAATACTGAGACCCCATTTCTAAAAAAATAAAAAATTAGCCAGGTATGGCGGCAATCACGTGTAGTCCCAGTTACTCGGACCTAAGGCAGAAGGATCCCTTGAGCCCAGGAGTTTGAGGTTGCATGAGCTGTGACGATGCTACTGCACTTTATAGCCTGGAAAACAGACTGAGACCCTGTCTCAAAACAAAAAATACAGCCCAAATAAAAGCCTCTCTGGTTTTCAAAGGAGAGTCTAAAACACATGCTAGACACCAGTACAATGTACTTACTCAGCACTGTGCTTCAAGACTCTAATCTTGCAAAAACCAAGACGGCACACGTATATGAAAATGAGCACTGAAAATCAGGAGACCTGGCTTTAGTGGTTTCTGTCTATTGTGAACTTTGTGACCATGACCTCTCTGGACCTCAATTTATTCATCTCTAAATCTGAAGCAATCACTTCTGCTTCATCTCCTCACAGGATCATTCCATGAGATCCAGTAAGTCCAAGAGCTTTTTAAACACAAGTGTAGAAAATCCTCCTGGGCGTCCCTTATCTGGGCACTTAGAGCTTCACATGTCCAGCCACAGCCTATCATTTAGGGGCCATCGGGCTCCTTTCACAGCCCCTGCCATCACCTACAGATGCAGATAAAATAGATAGCAGGTTCAAAGCACATGAGATAAGCTGGGTCACATGTGTCTGTTCAGGTCCTGGACAAGAGTGGGTACCACTCAAGTGAAGCCAGAAGTCCCAGCTCAGTGATACATGATGACCACAATGCCAATGGCTCAGAACTGGGTCATATTACTTAGGACTGAGTTGCTTGTGAGGCCAGCCATCCAAGAAGAGGGGTAGGTTGGGGGATAGGTGACTACCCAAAATGCTGAACAAATCCTCACACTGCCACAGTTTCTGGGGCCTCACAAAGAGAAGAGGAAGGTCCAGATTTTCATGCTGCCTGACACAACAGCCTTCGCAGGCAGGCGTCCCTTGGTGGCCCAAGGGCTATCTTATGGTAGCTGGTTAATTAGTGTGTACTAGGGAAAAAATGACCTCACTGACACTTTGCTCCACATACAAAATAAGTCACTTACCCCAATTCTTCACAGAAAGTCACCAGGGCATCGAAGGCCAAGAGAGTGGCTTTATCAGATGCTTTGTTTCCTCTCTTTTCCTAGAAACAAAAACCGATCACTTAGCAAGTCTTACAGAATTGGACTACCCTGTAGCCACAGAAAGTAACGCAGTGTCCCATCAGAACTCCCAGACCATTCAATCTGGGATGGAGCTTTTGAGAACTTCCACTTCCAAAAAGCTTCTCAGGTGATTCCCATTCAAAAGGCCCATGGGTTAGCATTTGGGAAACACTATATAATGTGATCTAATTTAATAAATATACATGAATGTTATGTACTTACATATGTATGAACACGTATACTTATGTATGGATTGGAGGATATATACTAAAATGTTAACAGCGAATTTTTGTGACAAATTTAAAACATGTATTTCAAATACAATTTAAAAAATGCTGACTCAGAAGCATGTGGTACAGGGTAGGATAGAGGTGGGCAGCTGCCCACCACACCAGTGGAGTAAGACTACAGGAGTGTAACTTTCCCTCACATGCTATTCTGTTCAGATATCCAGGGGCCCAAGTGCACCCCTGGGATGACATGACCACAAAACAGGACCCCAGAGGTTTCTTGGGTCTCTGCTTACCCGGGAGGCTGATAACAGCCCTGCTGACTCACCCCTGAGCAGAGCACCCCAGATGGGGCAGGGCAGGGCTGGGCAGGGGGCTCCAGAAGGGGCTGATAATAGACATAGGGTGTCACCTTCTGCCTGCAAGTGGGGAGCATCCTGACTGAGTGTGCTGAGAGGGGTTGGTCACTAGGCCTGGACCCCAGCTCCCTTGGCTATCAGCTGAGTAGTGGCTCATGGGAAGCGGTTAGCTGGAAAGTCTGAGGACTGGCTCACGGGGTCAGGGAGGAGCTAGGGGAAGGGCACAGTACTGTGAAGGCAGATAAAGGGGCAGCAGCCTCAGGTTTCTGCCCTCCATCCCTCAGGGTTTTCCAAGCCAAAGCCTACAATTTACTTTAAAAAAAGAAAAAAAAGCACTTAAGGAAAGTAACAACTATGGAGAAAAAAAAACCAGAAAAACCTTACACAAAATACAAACTATTTTCACATCTGCCCTCCCACCTCCCCCTAAAACAATACAGTTTCCTGTTCTCATTACTTTC
Organism: Avahi laniger; assembly: GCA_963575035.1. Lineage (NCBI taxonomy): Eukaryota > Metazoa > Chordata > Mammalia > Primates > Indriidae > Avahi > Avahi laniger. The sequence goes on from CAUYSK010066147.1 coordinate 46,122, forward strand.
TTTCTTCCTTTTTTTTTTGTTGAGATGGAGTCTCACTCTCTCACCCTGAGTGGAGTGCAGTGGCGTAGCTCACTGCAACCTCAAACTCCTGGGCTCAAGCCATCCTCTTGCCTTAGTCTCCCAAGTAGCTGGGACTACAGGTGCACACCACCACACCCAGCTGATTTGTTTTCTATTTTTAATAGAGACGGAGTCTCATTCTTGCTCAGGCTAGTCTCAAACTCCTGAGCTCAAGCAATCCTCTTGCTTTGGCCTCCCAGAGTTTTAGGATTACAAGTGTGAGCCACTGCACACCAGCCACTTTCTTTCTTCCTTCTTTTTTTAAATCTGGGAAGCCAGGGAATGGTTGCTGGAGAGTGGGGACAGGCGCACAGCTGGCAGAGCCCCATCTTTGGTGGGAGGGAAGTGGCAGCACAAGTCTCTGCCACATCATCAATCGCAGGCACCCATTAGCCAGCCTCCCTGTGGCTCCCACTGGAAGTGGTGGGGCAGGAACAGGTGGTTCCAATGGCTGAGCCATCAGCACTCCTGGCCTTCCCACAGGGAGTACCTGTGCACCCTTCTCCAATTGAAAGGACAGGCTCACCTTGGGCTGAAGCCACTACAGGAAGGACGGACACTATACATTCAGAATGTGGACACTTGGTCAGGGCAGTGGAACTATAAAGACAGCAGCTAACTTCCTTCCATGCGCACTCCTGGAGGTAATTCCCCTCTTACTGACTGAAGCTCTATTCCGGCTCTGCTCGGACAATTCCTGGCTTCACACAATTTTAAGGCTGTACTATGGACTAGTTGCTGACTAGTAATTATTTCTAGATGATGTGATTATGTGTCATTGGCCATTTTTGTACATGTCTATTTACTAAAATTTCCTTTTTAAAAATCGTGAATTTTTTAAAAATACAGAAAAGTAAAGAAAACAGACACTGATATATGAGACATTATCTATTGACTTTCTGATTTTGGAAGGTGACTCATCCCCCCACCTCTGCAAACACACATACCCTCTCTACCCCCAATCCCCCAATATTAATCCACTACCATCAAACCAGCCAACAATTTCTTATTAAATCAATATTTTCCTTATTATTATCTTGTTAAAAAAAGCAGGATTGATCTTGACTTTATAAAATAACATGCACATAAAAGACAGAATTAAGATAATTTATAAAGGAAAAAGTCTAACTTAGTTTGTTGCAAGCTGCCTACTGACCCAACACAGCATTTCCCCCTTTTCAGACAGAAAAGGCTTCTATTTCCCAGGACTTACCTGGAGTTTTGATACTTCCTTCCTGATTAGGAAGCTGACTTGGTCCCGGTCATTCCTAGAGTAATAGAGACGGCACCAGGAAGGCTTTCCATCCCTGCCGGCCCGGCCAGACTCCTGGTAGTACCCAGCCATGGACTTGGCAATATTCCAGTGGGCAACAAACCTGTAGGATCAGAAGGGACAAGCAGCATGAGATGTGCAGGAAGCACTAAGTGCCCCTGGCAGGAGTAATCCTGAGTTAGGAGAGCAGAGCTGTCTGCACAGTGACTAGGAGTGGGGAGGCCACCAGGTAGGAAGGCACAGGAAGAGCCCAGAGTAAGCATGGCTAAGACACCTGCGGCCCATCAGCAGGTCTTCCTGACAGGAGCAGCCTAGCTTAGAGGCTACAGCTGGAGTTAAAGGGCAACTGTAGCACATATGGGGAATCAAAAAAAAAAAAAAAATCAGCCAGATCAGCCAGGGCCCAGTGGAAAAAAATACTGGACCTTAAGAAACAAGATTAGGTTCTGCCACTTAGGAGCTACACAATCTTGAATAAGTCCTTTATAACTTCTTTGAAGAAGGAAAGGGATAATATTTATTAAATAACTACTATGAGCCAGTTTATATATTTGTCTCTTTTTTTTTGAGACAGAATCTCACTGTGTTGTCCAGGCTAGAGTGCCGTGGCGTCATCCTAGCTCACAGCAACCTCAAACTCCTGGGCTCAAGCGATCTTCCTGCCTCAGCCTCCCGAGTAGCTGGGACTACAGGCATGCACCACCATGCCTGGCTAATGTTTTTTTCTATATATTTTTAGTTGTCCGATTAATTTCTTTCTATTTTTAGTAGAGACGGGGTCTCGCTCTTGCTCAGGCTGGTTTTGAACTCCTGAGCTCAAACAATCTGCCCACCTCGGCCTCCCAGAGTGCTAGGATTACAGGCATGAGCCACTGTGCCCGGCCTATTTGTCTCATTTAATTGTTACATTCACTATCATTTGAGGTAGCCCATTTTACAGAAGATGAACTTGAGGCTCTAAGAGGTAAATTTGTACAAGGTCACAGAGTGAGGGGACAGTAGAGCTAGGATTTGAGCCTAGGGGTGTCTCACTTCAAAGCTGGCTCCTAACAAGACACTGCAGACCTAGGGTTCAATCTCTAATTCCAAAGTTTGTGTTCTTCAAATGTAATACACTAATTCCTACCCTAACTCAGGGTCACTATGAGGCTCAACGAGACCATGCATGCAAAAGTGCTCCATAAATCCTACACGGCATTATTGTTTAGTGTTAATCAGAGCAAAAGGCTTCAGGCTGTAGTCCAAAATGCCTCTTGAAGGTCAGGCCATGGCTAGAGGTAAAAGACTCCCCAGCAATTGCTAGTGTGGGGCTAGAGGCTGGGAGGCACCCCGACTCTTTTAGACTGACAGTAAGCAGTAATAAAAAGTGACATTAGAGCTTTGCCTTTGATTTCCTACAGAGAGCAGCTTAAAATACAGTCATATTTCACTTAATGACAAAGGACATTTTGAGAAATTTGTCATTAGATGATTTCATCATTGGGCAAACATCACAGAGTGTACTTACACAAACCTAGATAGCGTAGCCTACTGCACACCTAGGCTGTATGGTATAGCCTCTTGCTCCTAGGCTACAAACTTGTACAGCATGTTACGGTGCTGAATACCGTAGGCAACCGTAACACAAATCAGTAGGTGTCAGAAATTTCTCAGCTCCTTTATAATCTTAGGGGACCCCTTTGTACACATCACCAGTTGTTGACTAAAACATCAACATGTGGAGCACCACTACAGTTTCTTCATTCTAGCCCCCTCGCAGGAGTCACCCACTACGGTGTCAGTGAAGCGGCTTCATTAGTGGGCAAGCCCGACGAATTGTATGCTGTTCCCTTTCCTGGGGGATGACAGAATCGTGCTGCAGTCACCTGGGAGCAGGCTACACAGAACTATCAGCATTCAGGCTGTGTGCTAAGGACTCTCTCCTGGAGCCTCCTTCCCCTCTGGCCCTAGGAGCACAGTGACCTGGTCCTCTGAGCAGAGCACTAGAAAGCCCATCCTGAGGCAGGCCCAGATCAGGAAGGTAAGGCAAGAACCAAAGCTCACCTGACGTTGGCTTTATCCACTCCCATCCCAAAACTGATGGTTGCAACAATTACGGGGATCTTCTCCTCCATCCACTCGTTCTGCACCAGTGTTCTTTCAGAAGCCTTTAGTCCTATAGAGGAGGGGAAGATGGGGAAGGGAACTCACATTTCCCTTGGGTTTACCTTGGAGTCTATTTTGGGTTTGACACTATGCTGGGCACTTCACCCTGAATCCATCACTTCCCAGCTGCATGACCTTGGGCCAGACACTTAACCTCACTGAGCCTCAGCTGATAGACATAAAGACCCTAGCCCATGAGGGGCACAGAGCATTCAATAAACGTTAGGCCATGATTCAAACCCAAGTCTGTTTGCTTCCAAAGCCTGTGCTCCTTCTGTTAATATCAACACCTGGGCTTATAAAAACTCAGCACCTGCTGCTGGGTAGGCACAGAGTGAGCGAGAAGAAGAATTCTGGAGTCACAAGTTTCATTTTAGACCTCATTCATGTCTAGACTCTTTTTAGGGGATTTAAGTGAATTACTTTAGCTCTGCCTGATTATCTGCAAAAAAGATAGTGGCCCACCTGATAGTCAGGATCTATAAGGAACAACAGACCAGTTAAGAGGCCTGTGAGGATGAAGAGGCCCACGTGGCCTGGGCGCCCCTTACCTGCGTGGTAAGCCTTGGCGTTCACACCCCTGCAACTGAGCTCTATGGCCAGCTGTTCACAAGCCTCTCTAGTCCTGCAGTAGATAATTCCGCAGCCAGACAACAGCTGAATGGGGAGATGCAGGAAGAAAATAAGCATGGGAAGAACAACTGGTTTTCTATAGTGTGACCTGCTTCAAAAGTAGCTCTCTGCTCTTTCTCTCGTCAGCTTCACAGTCTCCTCTGAGGCAGGACACCCAGCAGGGCTCTGGCACTTTATAAAAAGCAGGACCAATGCCGCTCAAAACCCAATCTGTTAACTCCTCTGCCTCCTTTCTGCAAACCTCGTGTGGGTCTGCAAAGGCCTCGTCCAAAGGGGCTGGCTACCTGCCTTCTACAGAAGGATCCAGGACCAGGGAACGGCATTAAGAGGGACAATGCCAAGAAGTTAAAGGGGTAACTCTCTTTTTTCACAAGTTTTACAAAGTTGGGCTAAGGAATAGAAAAAGCAAAGGTCTCAGAAAACCAAATGCCATCTCTATGCTGCAGACAGCACCCACAGCTCTAGGTGCTGCTTGGCTCCCACCCCAGTGCCTCACCCCTTTATCAGTCTTCTGTCCAAGAGCCTTAAGGCAGAAGTCCCTCAGGTTCCCGTAGAGGTCAGAAATCAGCTCCTTGAACTGCACGTCATAGAAGAGGTTGGCCCGGAAGCAGGGAGTCTTGAATGTGGCAACTGGTTGCTTCAGGTGCAGAGCAGCAAACACATCCTCTTGTACCTGCGGGGTGGCTGTGGCAGTCAAAGCCACACATGGGGTATGTCTCAGGCGGGAGCGCAGGGCACCCAGACGCAAGTAGTCAGGACGGAAGTCATGTCCCCACTGGGAAACACAATGAGCTTCATCCACCACCAAATAAGAGAGCAGGTGGCGGGATACTAGGGAGTTCAGGGTGGGTTGGAAGGAGGCTGATGCTGCCATCTCCGGGGTAATGTACAGAAGCCTGGTCTGGGGCTTTTCTTGCTCCAGGTCAGAGAGCAGTTCCTTCCTCTCCTGTGCTGAGAGCTTCGAGTTCAGGGAACTCACTTGTACTTTCAGGGCCAGCAAGTGGTCCACTTGGTCCTGAGGGTAGAAGGGATAAAGCCACAGAGAGGAGTATAATTGGCCCTCAGGACTCAGGTAAATGTCTCATTGCAATTCTCTGGGGGATTTCCCATCATAAAATGTCATCCTCCTACACTCCAGTATGTCTTCTCTTTGCACAGAAATACAGGCTGAGTAGCCCTTATCCGAATTGCTTAGGGCCAAAAGTGTTTTGTATTTCAGATATTTCTGGGTTCTGGAAAATTACATACACATAATGAGGATTTCTGGCGATGAGACCCAAAACTAAACATGAAATTCATTTATGTTTCACATATACCTTATACACATAACCTGAAGGTAATGTTATATAATTTTTTCACATACTTCAGGTCCTGAGAGTTTAATTTTACATAATCTTTTTAAGAATTTCGTGCGTGAAAAAAGTTTTGTCTCTGTTTTGACTGGACTCATCTTACATGAGGTCAGGTATAGAATTTCCCACTATGGTGTCATGTTAGCACTCAAAAAGTTTCAGATTTCAGATGTTCAGATTAGGGATGCTCAACCTGTACAGAAGTTAAAGTGTTTCAGTGCAGGCTCTGGAGTCAGATAGACCTGGATTTAATCCTGGCTCACTTAATTGCCACATGCTCTCTGGCTGTTTCTTAACCTTTAAGACTCAGTTTTCTTCCTTTCTCTTTCTCTCTCCCTTTCCTATGAAAATAGTAACTATCTATTAGGACTGTTGTATGAATTAAATGAAATTTTACCTCTCAGTGATGAAATTAATGTGTATAATGCACTTAGCACAAAGCCTGAGACCTAGTAAACATTCATCAAATATTACTGTTATTTTCTCTCTACCTTTCTTTATGGTGGCTGGATCTTAACCACATGGCCACGCTTCCCCAATTCTGATTCTATCAGCTCATGTGCAGGCCTTAAATATAGTCACATCTGCAGAGCAGATGTTAGTTAGCAAGGTCTCAACCAGTTTCTTATATTTTTTTCTCACATACTGTGCTCTTACCAAAATAAAGGTCATCAAGGATTGCTCATGTGAATTTAGCTATCTATCCATCTGCATCTTCTATACCAATACCATGAATGCATGGGTGTGTGCATGTGAGACTGAGTATGTGTGTACAGCTACAGTTCCATACTCCTCAGGACAAAAAATAACAAACAAGGGTGAGGGATCTCAGGCCATCAAAACAGAGAAGACTCATTCATGACCCACCAGAGTGATATGCACTAGTGGAGAACCCTTCATTTGGGCAATTCAGAAACCCAATATAGAGAGTGAAACAGGCAAATCAGAGAAAATAAGAGGCAAAAGACCAAATAAAGGAGGAGTGAAATTTCCAGCTATAAAGAAACCTTTCCTTAATCTTTTTGGATTACCATCTTCAATCTCCTAAGTCTCACCTGAATCAAAGCGATGAGAGGTGAGACTACAAGGGTGATGCCTTTGGCCAACAGTGCAGGGAGTTGATAGCAGAGGGATTTTCCTGCCCCTGTGGGCATGCACACGAAGACATCCTTGTCCCCTGCAAAAACATAAGAAGACAATATCTCAATGCTTCCTGCCTTTTCATCCAGGTTCTTGAAAATTAAATGAGAATGTAGGAAAAGTACCTAGCAGAGTGTCTGGCACATGGGAGGGTCTCAATATAACATTAATTTCCTTCCCATCCTTTCTATGAAAAGGGCAGGGATCCTGGGAGACTTGGAAATGTTCCCCCCACCCCCAATTCCAGTAATGGTAATAAAAACAAGGGTAGGGGCCGGGCACTGTGGCTCATGTCTGTAATCCTAGCACTCTGGAAGGCCAAGGTGGGAGGATTGCTTGAGCTCAGGAGTTCCAGACCAGCCTGACCAAGAGTGAGACCCCATCTCTTCTAAAAATAGAAAATTTAGCCAGGTGTCATGGTGCGCACCTGTACTCCCAGCTATTCGAGAGACTGAGGCAAGAGGATGGCTTGAGCCCAGGAGTTGAGGTTGCAGTGAGCTTCGATGATGCCACTGCACTCTACCCAGCGTGACAGAGTGAAGGAGTGAGACTCTGTCACAAAACAAAAACAAAACCCAAAAAAACAAGGGTAGGGAAGTCTGAGTCTGCAGATATAGATGACTGAATGAAACAGCCATGAAAGGAGAATACTGCTAGAAAAGTGGGGATATCTGTGTAGACATGGCAGGACATTAGAGGTGTTTTGTTTACAAATGTATCATTAACATTACAGGCCAGCTCCCCTCTTGATCACCTCCATTTGTCACCATATCTTAGGTTTATAATATTACTTTTTCTTTTGCTGGGATCCAAGCCACTCAATCTTCAACAAAGGAATGAACTAGCAGTTGGTCAGTGGTTAGGCAATTCAAGGCATCCTCACTACTGCCTACACACAAATGAAAAATAGTGGGAATCTATGAACTGTTTTCAAAGACAATTTGTAGCTCTGGCTATGAAATATAAGAACCAGAAATTGGGTGGTTCTGCCATTAAAACTGCAAGCTTTGAGTGACAAGTCTAAAAGATTTCCAAAACTAATTATGTACCAAGGCTAGGGAGGTAAAAAAGGGTCAGGAGAAGGGTGTTCGGCTGCAGTGTTACGGTACAGCCAGCACAAACCTGAAGGCAGGTAGCTTGGTAATATTACCTTTTACTACAGCCATGGTCGCACTCTTCTGTAAAGACGTCTTAAAAGAGTCAAACCCAAAGACCTTCTTCAACGTGCTCTGGACTCGCAGCTCAGGGTCAAAAGGAAAAGAGGAAGGGCGGATGCTCATCTTAGCAAAAAAACAGTGGCCAAATGTTAAGGCAAAAGTGGTGAAAAGTTGCCACAAGAACCCTTTGTTCTGCTTAAAAAATACAGCTTATTTTTCTCTATGAGTAAAAATTTACTACATTTAATATAGAATTTTCAAGTAATAAAGCTGCAGGTGAAATGCCTCAAGCAATACATTCCTGAGTAATTAACATCTCCATTTTTATGCTCAGTGAAAATAAAAATACTGAAGTGTCCCAGGCCACGGTATAGCACAGAGCTAGAAATCAGATCACGAGAAGAAACACTAATGTCTTCGAAACAGTTGGGAGAACGTGGAATCGTCTTTCTAAGATCCACCTTCTGCTCCTCCTATAAGCGCAGCCATGACGGCCATTCTTTTCCCCCGTCCCCGCTCCCCCTTCAAGACCCTGCCCCTTTTCTCTTTCTCTGAGACCCAGATTTGCAATTTTCTCGCTTGGCCAGCTGACGCCTCCCTCTCTTCAACTCAAGATATAGGAAGCCAGCCGTGCACTGTCCACGAATGAAGGACTCTTGCTGGGCCCCTGTTGGCTCCGGAACTACTCGAAGACCCAGGAGACCAACCCCAAATCTGAAAAGCCACAAACCGCTGGGAATTCAGCGTTAGGCAGAACGCACAGAACTTTATATCCGTCGCGTAGTGATGTCCTTACGCGAGCGCTGTCAAGAGGAGCAGGGCAAGGCTCAGAAGCGGCCGTTTTGATTGGTTTCCAGTCTGGCGCGCGGTCTCCTGGGATCGGAAGAAGTTGTCTTCCGCCGGAAGTTGACTACTTTGAGTCATTAGAGTGCGCCACGCCGAGTCTGTGGAAATAAGATGGCGGGGAAGAAGAGCGTTCTGTCGTCTCTTGCAGTTTATGCGGAAGATTCAGAGCCTGAATCTGACGGCGAGGCTGGAGTCGAAGCGGTGGGCAGCGCAGCTGGTGAGGCCCGAGTGGGAAACTGGAAGGGGAAATCAGGTGTCTGCCCGGAACGCTGTCCTCCTAGCGGGGCGGGAGGGAAAGAGGATGGTTATTGTGCCCCCAGTAGTGGGCCCCGAAGCGCGGTAGGGGTCCTGGGTGGGATAGAGCATTAGAGACTCTGTAGTCTCCTTCCTGTTGTTTCCATTATTCTGCCGAAACCTACTGAAAGTTTTCTTTGTGCCGGGCCTCGTGGTGGCAGAGAGATGGATGAGGGAGAGGTATTCAGGACTGCTGAACTACCTATTCCTTCTGGGCTCGTTGTTCAGATGGGAGAGAGCAATGAGTAAAACATACGTGGAAGATGATAAACGTTTTGTTAAGTTTATAAGTTTTTAATCAAAAATGTGCGCTAAACGCATCTTGGAGCTTTTAAAAGTGACGGTATCTGGTCTCCAAAGTGAGAAGATGTATTTTGGTACATCCGGAGTGGGATATGGGCATTTGTGAACTCTTTAAGGTTCCTGAGTAATTCTGTTACTTTGTTGAGTTTGTAAAGTCTGTTGGTGATTTTGTTGTCCTCCTCAGGTTGAGAATCACAAAGTTAAAGAAGGGGAATAGATTTCTTGGGGAGAATGGAGTGAGAATAAGTTGCCTAGTATTTTATATCTGGACCTTGATTTCTTCATCTGGAAAGTGAGAGGTGTTGGATTAGCTACTCATATTTTGTTGTTTTGTATGGTCTCTTCCAGTCAGAAGGCTCCCTGGTTGTTTCCTAGTACTACGTAGTGTTTTTGTTTGTTTTTTGTTTTTCTTTAAATGAAGAAAAAAGTTTTTTCAAGTAGGTATGATTGGGGACCCATTGGAGTGTCCCTGGTCCTGTTCTAGGGGAGAGCACACAAAAATGAGAAAGACAGTCCCTGTCTTGTACAAGAAGACTAGTTCACAGGTGTCTGTGATACAAGGTGGAGATGTGAGATGTGTGTGTTAAAAGAGGTGTTCAAACAATGTGCTATCATTCAGAGAAGGGAAGGATTCAACTGACATAATAGATGGGCTGAATCTATTGGTTTTCTTCCCTATTCGTTTAATGATTTCATCCACTAAATTTTTCCTTTCCCGAGGACAGAATTTGGGCCTGTGGTCACTTACATGAGACTTAGGTTTCTCTTTTATCTTCAGAGATAGTCCTAGCCATTCAAGTCACTGGAAAATTTTCTTACATCCCCCCACACTTTTTTTTTTTTTTAACTGTTTCAGAAGAGAAAGGTGGGTTGGTATCTGATGCCTATGGAGAGGACGACTTTTCTCGCCTAGGGGGTGACGAAGATGGTTATGAAGAAGAGGAGGACGAGAACAGCAAACAGTCGGTAGGTAAATCTCCTAAATCAAGACTTGCTCAGAGCACCATTTCATTTGTCAGAAACTTTCTGAACTATGCCAACAGTGTTCCATTTCATGGCTAACCTCATACCCCCCACCATTTGGTTTGGTATTAAAGAAACTGGGTTGGATATCATTAGTCCTGTTTGAAAATTAAATTTATTTTCACCTGGATCATTTTGTGTTAATCTTTGAAATGAAATTTTGGGGAAAAGATAGCGGACTATTTTATTTAACCCAGATATCAGTGAGTATTTTATGTTGCTTTTCCCAGTTTAAATAATTTATTCTGTTTGTAGCATTCACCCTAATTGTTGTATCATTTATATCTGCAGTCAACTCTGCATTGTTCTTAATCTTGGTTGGGGCTCATTCAAATCTTTCAATTTATTAACAAGGTAAGGAATGAAAAGTATTTAGTTTTCACCTGCTTTGATCCTCCTTAACTTCTTTCTCGACATTTTACTTGGCACTTTTTATCAGGGTGCCTTGGTTCTTGATCATAAATCTTGCCTGAAGTTTGGTGGGTGCTGGCTAAGAAAGAAAGAAGGACTTGTACCTTTATTAACAAGAAAGACTTTAGGATTACAATCACCTGAGCAGCATGAGCCAGCATTTTAAAGTTTGGAGAAAAAGCAATGACTTTGAGGCTGGTGCTTAGCCAAAGACATACAAAGTTGAATCTGGATATCAGATCTGGCTACTTAGCAGCAGTTTTAAACACTCATGATGTACTTTATTTGTTTATTTATTTATTTATTTATTTATTTATTTTTATTTTTTGAGACAAAAGTCTCGCTCTGTAGCCTGGGCTAGAGTGCAATGGGGTCGTCATAGCTCACTGCAACCTCAAACTCCTGGGCACATGCGATCCTCCTGCCTCAGCCTCCCGAATAGCTGTGATTACAGGTGTGAGCCACCATGCCCAGCTAATTTTTTCTATTTTTGGTAGAGATGGGATCTTTTTCTTTCTCAGGCTGGTCTCAAACTCCTGACCTCAAGCAATCCTCCCGCTTCAGCCTCCCAGAATGGTAGGATTATAGATGTGAGCCACCATGCCCAGCCTGTTGCTTGTATAAAATTTTGTTACATGGCGATATGTAAATGTTAGCATTTCAATGCTTTCCACATTAAACAGAAATGTGTTTTGTATTTTATGCTCTTAGGAGATATTTTCATGCCTTGAGCCCTGCCCATTAATGCTGATAATTCAGAGTTGACTGAAATTGTTTAGAAAAGTTTGCAGGTTGTTTTATTTTCCTGACTTTTCTCAAGTACATACATACTGGCTTAATATCCATAATTCTTTTCTTTCCTAAATTTGTGTAACATGTATTTGAGGTGTTCCATATTGGCTTTGCTTAGAATTTTCAGCATGTTTAAGTTTTATTTCATATTTTAGTAAAATCTTCTGGTCAAATCCCAATATCGACATTCCGAAATGTAATTGTATTCAGCTGAGCTCCATCTCTGATTATTGATTTTAATTGAGATTCTGGAGATTGCATTTAAAACCTTTGACTCACTGGTACCTTATAGGATAGTTAAGTCTCAAAACCATCAGTATAGTCCATTAAGTCTTTTAGGTGGTGTTTATATTAATATCTGAAGTGCTCTGTAATGTTCAGGTTAAAGTGTAGCTTTGTTGAAAATAATGGTTTGGAGTGAAACCAATTTTTCCTAGGCATTTAGTTAAAGGCTTCTGTGCATTGGGAGTGTTCTGGGTAGTGGAAGTGATGTGGATTTAGCTAGCTAGTAAGGTACCTCATCCAGCATCTGCTCCCAGTCTTTGACCTTCATAGCATTAGCGTTGAGTGGAACGGTGGGCTTGCTTTGGAAAAACGCCTTATGCACGTGATACTTTGTGTCAAGCAGGGCTCATTTGGCTAAAGAACAAGGCTTGGTAGAATGTGTCAATCTGTGAGCAATCAGATGGAGGCAGAGCTCACTCACTGGGATCCAGGGAAACCTGGGCATTGCTTTTTAATCCTGCCTTTCCTGGGTCACTTGCTCTGGTCGTATGGTGCCTACCTTTCTGTGTTGGTGTTAGTGCAGATGCTACTTGGTTGAGGTGCTAGGGTATAGCTATGTGTGAGTGATGTCACTTTGATGTTGATGTTTTGGTAGGTCTGAGTCTAATGTATATGTGTATATGAGAGGCAAAGGAGGGGAGAAAAGGTTCTTAATCCTAGTTTAAATAATTCATATTTCAGTGGGAACATTATTTCCTCTTTTATCCTGTGGCCTGGTCTTGCTCTTTTCTGAAACATATTGCAACCTTTCTCCATTTTTTTGTATGTGATTTTTAACTTGGGCGTTTTCATTGGCGTGGACTGTGGCACCATTAGAATAACTATTGACTTTGAGCTGCTGGTGTTTTTTGGTTTTTTCCCCTGCTTCTTTTTCTCTAGTTCTGGACCATGTGGTAGGGGAGGGATTCTTGGTGGGATGACCCCAGCTGGGTAAAGGGGCTGTTTGCTCCAGCCCCTAGTTGTGCATGTGAGACCCCCTCAGGCCCACTCCTTTAAGCTTAATCCTCTAAATTCTTTGTCTTGTAGGAAGATGACGATTCAGAGACTGAAAAACCTGAGGCTGATGACCCAAAGGTATTTGGTGTTGGCTGTGGCGGGGTGGCTGGATACAAACAGGTGTTTCAACGTTGTGGTTCAGTTCACATATCTGGTCAAGATCTGTCCCACTAACACACTGTGTGACCATGTGGATATTTTCTAGGATAAAACCAGCTTTATGAAGAAAGAACCTGGCAGAGTGGATTTCTGCAGATTGTGCCATATCTCTAGACTAGAAAAACAAAAGGACCATCTGAGTCCAACAGCCCACTTGCATTTTGCCCCTTCAGTTGGGTTAGGTATGGGACTGTTTCTAGACTCAGGAAGGTATAAGGGCCGCCTTGCATGCTCTGAGTTCTCTAGTCATCTAGAAGTGAATAAGAGGCTATAAGACTCAGACCAAAGTGAGGCCTCTGTGCAGCTGTTAGGAATACTGAGCCTAATTCTGAATTTCCCAGGGATGATCCCTTCCACTCGTGGACAAGCCATGCAGAATGGTCTTTTTTGAAACAACATAGCCATTCTTATAGTCCCATCCTAGTAGCAGCTGAGAGTAATTTACAGTAATTCCTATAACATTCCTTAAGGATCCTATCATGGTAAAGGTTAAGACCCTCTTGTGTTGGTTAAGCTGCTGTGCTGTGCACTGGGCATTAGAAATGTACCTGTTGAAGAATGTTTCTTTATGAGACAATTTTTTTTTTCTTGAAGAGAAATACTAATCCCATCACTTTAAAGCCTGGGAAATGGTGACCAATTTTTGCAGTTAGAAGCTGCTTTGAAACCAGCTGTAGCCTTCAAGCGACCTAGTAGAATTTAAGAAAATTACGTCTGATTATAATCTAAAACAGTAGTATATTTGAAAGTATAATGTGAACTGTTCCACATTTAAACTGGTTCTGTGATAGGATGGAACTGTGTGCAGCCATTGAAATAAATCATGAAAGGTTGTGAATGATAGAACATGTTTTACCAAGAAAGAAAGTTTTGGCACCAGTATGCAGGAGAAGGAAAAAATGAACCCTAGAATCTGTAAATGCAAGATACTTTCTGTGCTGAGTGCAGAACCAAGGCCTAAGAACTCATCCAAGCATTACCGGCAAGAGGATATGAGGCAGGCCTGTGGCCACATAGATCAAAGATGGTCACAACTCTGCTCAGGCTTGCAGAAAGAAAACAATCGGTAGTATTAGTATTCTTTCTCTGTCATAGTATTTGGGGCATATGGGACTTAGAGCCTGTATGTAAAACAAACCCAGGGGAGATGTCAGATGTTGGGATTCAATGTGGAGAGAAAGGAGGATTTGTGGGCCCTGGAGCCTATACGTATACAGCTGCAGCCTTTGCTTAAGGTTAGAAGGCCTCCTGGCTGGAGAGCAGGGTGCATGCACTTAACTGTCACCCCTTCTAGAGTGCTGTGATCCAGATAGCAAATCCTTGGGGAATGACATGCCTTTGTGAGTTGGGTGGTGGAGGGACATGAAAAACAAAACAGACTTCACTGCTGTCTGAGAGCAGTTACTAAAGAATGGGGGGAAAACCAAAAAGGCAAAGTTGGGAAGAATGTGAGTGTGTCTTTTGTGCTCAGCCTCCCCTTCTCAGGCACATGTCAAGATTGGGAAGACCTGTCTATTTGTGCCTTGACTAATGTGCTTCACTGTACCTCATTCAGTCACTTGAATTTCTTATTAAAGTCTTATTAAATCTTATTTTGGAATGAAAAGTTTTCACGAACAATTTCTGTTCCTGTTGGAGAGCCTTCAGAAACCAGAACATAAAATCTAGCCCTCAAGGGCACGCCTTTAACCTGCATTTGGGTGAGGCAAAGACATAAAGTGTAACTAGAATGTTTGTACCCTCACAATACCTTGGAATAATAATAAAAAAAAAAATCTAGCCTTCAAAGTAACTTGATTTAGTTCTTTTGGTGGGTGATTGTGGAGGGTTTAGACAGAGCTTGCTAGCTTAGATGTCCTCCAGTCCCCAGTGGCTGCCAGAGGCCAACCTTGGAGAGTCCTAAGGGCATCTCCAAGGACTAGAAACAATCCGCAGCCTGAGTCTTCTGTGATGCCCTTGTCTTAGGCTTGGCCCTGGCTGCCTTCAGCCTGACTTTGAATCAGACTGTCTTTCAGGTAGCAGCCTGTAGCTCAAATCTAGAACTTTTCTGGCACATTTAAGTTTTATTTTAATTGATATTTAACAGTATTTTTTATATTCTAAACCCTTAATTTTGAATATTTCCGCCTTACGCATATGAAGTTTCTAACAATAGGATGTGTTTCTGGTGGATCTTTGTTAGAGGTGTCATATATTTTGTTAGTGTGTGCATTGCTGTCATAATTGTCTTTTCCGCTAGATGGCATTCTCCCTTCTACTTTGGCTTTTTGAGATCTGCTTTTAATGCAGTCTCAAAACATTTTAGATTCTTTACACAATTAAAAATTGAGGATCCCAAAGAGATTTTGTTCATTTTGGTTATATCCATTGATGTTTACTGGTGTTAAAACTGATAAAATTTTAAATTATTTATTTAAAAATAAACGTATTACATATTAAATAACATTTTCAGGAAAAACAAGTATTTCTGAGACAAAAAAAAGTACAGAATGGCATTGTTTTACAGGTTTCTTTGATGTCTGGCTTAATAGAGAAGACAGCTGAATTTCGTAACTGCTTCTGCATTCTATCTGTTGCAATATGTCGTGTTGCAACATATTTTGCAACAGATTGAAGTACTTGAAGAAAACCTGGTCTTACACAGGTAGTTGCAAAGAGAGAAGTATTTTAATAGCCCTTTCAGGTCATTGTAGATATTCTTTGATATTTCATCAAAACTCAACAAGCAATAGTTTCCTAAGAAAGGATAGTTGCAACATGGAATGTGAAACCTTATCAGTGAACTTTTTGTATTGTTTCACCAAAATCCACTGGTCTGTCTCGTACTTTGAATGGATCTTTTACCCATATACAATTGTACATCATCAGGCACCAATGATTTGAAAATTGTTGGTTTATTGAGTTATACAAATCTCTTAAATGTTGACATATTTTGTTCTATAATACCCAGAAAATCCTATTTATTAATGACAACACTGATCTCATCAGACAAGCTGTTAAGGGTCGGGCACAGTGGCTTACACCTGTATTCCCAGCACTTTTGGAAGCCAAAGCAAGAGGATCACTTGGGGCCAGGAGTTGGAGACCAGCCTGGACAACATAGTGAGACCCTGTCTCTACAAAAAATTTTAAAAATTAGATGTGGTGACACATGCCTATAGTCCCAGCGACTCAGGAGGCTGAAGCAGGAGGATCACTTGAGCCCAGGAGTTCAATCAAAGCTGCAGTGAACTGTGATCACCCTGCTGCACTCCAGCCCATGGTCTCAAAAATAAAAAGCCATTAAGTATTGGAAAGCTGTCAGGCTCACAGTAGGGAGTACACGTTTTCCAGAAATCTAATAATTTTTGCATGAAAGCTTGAATTTTATCATTGCCAATAAGTATTATTGAGAGTTTTCCATGAGGTAGGTAACAGGCTTCATTTTTTTTTTTTTT
>CAUYSK010066149.1:0-42275 GCA_963575035.1 Avahi laniger
CCTCATATAGCCATCTGATCTTTGACAAAGCAGACAAAAACATACATGGGAAAAGAATCCTTAGTCAATAAATGGTGCTGGAAGCCACATACCCACATGTAGAAGACTGAAATAGGATCCACGCCTTTCACCTCTCACAAAAATCAACTCACGGTGGATAATAGACTTAAACCAGCCCTGTTCTTATTAAATACAAGTGCACAAGTTGCTATCCTATTAGTAGATCTTGTCCTGGAGAAAACATGCATTCTATGTTTTTTAAATCAGCGAAGGTGCACCAAACTTGAGCAAGAAAATACCTCTATACACATCTGTCAGGACTCTTTTCATTCATATACACGTTTCCTAACTTCTAGAAACCTTAGTTTCCTAATCTGAAAAATAAAGAAATTCTACCCTTGAAGTGTTTTCCTAAGAACACATGAGAAAATATATGCAAAACTCCTGGCAATATAAATACTCATTAAAATACAATGATTATTATTTTTTGACAAATAGACTGAATCAGATGCATTATATTTTGTACCCTGTGCTTTTTAATTCAGTTATAGTTTAATGGTATATAAGGTTTCACTGTGCTGTGTTACTGGTAGTATTCCTGCAGCATTAGTTATACACCATCCTGCAGAGCATTTCCATGGGCAACAACAGCTTTTGACAAGAAGGTACTAGCTCTCTTTCTGGACATTTAATTCTATACATTATTTATATGCTTTAGAATTCATGAAATTTCTCATAGTAATTATAGCTACATGCTTTGTTATAATTTTCAGATTATTTATCAATCATCTATCTAGTCAATAAATTCTCTGCAAAATAGTATTCAGGGATTATGGTTATTTCAGTCTCAGCATCCATATAGTAATGCCTTCCTTTGTCTAGGTATAAATCTGAAGTCAGAACCTGTGTAACAATTTCACAAGTTTGTATCCCCAGTGGGCTTGGTTGAGAATACCTGTGCAGTGATACTGATCCACCCCTGCTACTCGTGTGGGAAGCATGGGCTGTGGAAGTTAAGTATGTTTCTAATGCTAACGGTGAATTTGTATTTTAATCAGGGACACAGGACATGGGATTCCCGTTTTGTTTTTTCATTTTAGTTTTTTTTAAAATTTTTTAATTTGCTTTTTTGTTTTTGTTTTTTGAGGTTTTTTAATTCATATTTTCTAACTGAAGAAATCAGTTTAGAGTGAGTCCATGGTTAACTCAATGACTAGCTATTCTTTGGACTTTTTGTCTCATTTGTTAGCTGCAGTTGCCTGAGTTGGATAAGATGAAATGGGAAAGGGGGTAAGTTACAGACCCACGAAGTTGACTTATAGTTCCTGCTGTCTGCTCCATTTCCTAAAAAGGAAGAATTGGTGGGTTCACCAAACCCAGAATATATAATGAACTAAAGAGCAAGCCACTCTATTTTTTAGAACTTAAACTAGAATAAAGAATTGGTGACTCAGTTTTCTTTACTGTCTCTATCAGTCTTTAAATTTAAACAATATTTTAGAGATTTAATGTTCAGCTTTCATCTTCAGAGTTTTTCTGGCAAATGCTGGGACCTGGGAATATTTAAGCCTGAATGATGATGGCCTTGTATGTTACAGACTGTGCCTTTGTTACAGTCGAAAATCAACTAACTAACCCTTTACCTGACATACAAAGGGTATGCAAAAAACACATATTTTATGACAATAATTTTCTGACTTGGGTCAGATATTGTGTCCTATCACGCATGAAGTTTATTCTAAATCTAGTGTTCTTTATTAGATAGAAATCTAATCTGAAATATATATACTCTATATCAATTTTTAAAGTCTATATCTGTTTCAAATTATTTTCTTGTCTCCTGAGGAACCAAATGATATTACAGAAAGAGGTTGTGATTTGAGGTTATCACACCTGGATTCAAATCTCAACTGTACTACTTTTGTGTTGCATAACTTAGGGCAGGTTATTAAGTTGACTGAGCTTTTAGAATCTAGGTTTATAAAGTGGAAATGATAATACCTATTTCCCAGGGCTATTATGAAGATTAGATAAATTTAAAATATTGCATATAATAGGGACTCAACAAATGCTGCTTCCTATACTCTTCTCTCTAAATTAATCAGAAAATTTTAGGTTATCAGCCTTCTGCTTAGGTATAATTTGGGCACAGCTAGTTAGTAAAGAAGAATTTAAAAAGAAAGAAAAGCAAAAATGTTTTGCTACCATTTAATTAACCCTGTTATATTATACACTGCAGTTGGTTCCTAAATCTCATATTACAGGTACAATTTACAAAATGCATATTGGCATTATGGTATTTGCACTATATTATGCTGCTTATCTTTGCAGCACTTTGACAGAGATGATCTCCTGTTGTTCTGAGTGCAGAGGGTCAGGCATACAACTAATCAACAGGGAGGTCAGCTAATATTACCATCAAATATTTGGTTAAAACACAGCCCTTTTAAAAGCCAGCCTATGTTAAAAAAAAAAAAAAGTCTCTTGCTTGGAATTACAGAGGCTAGTAAAGGTGTAGTTTTTTCCAAAAAGCAGGTATTTAATTAAATCCTTTCAATGTTATTGAAATTCTCATTAGAAAGTAAGTGGTTAGAGCACTGCGTTATAATTAAGATAAACATTCCTGACTGGGAACAATATCAGGGGATAAAAACTGCATCTACCATTTTCAGACAGAATGAATTTGAACAAGGAAAATACTAAATACGAAAAATACCAATAAAAGTCTGTTTTTCTACTTGGGATTCCTGGGGAAAATGTGCTTTAGAGATCAAAAGGAAAGACGATATTACCAAAGATAGTCATTGACATATTTATAGCAGTACACAGTTTTTAAGAAGTTGCTTGGTATCTACCTCCGCTTAAAAAATGAAAATGGAGACTAGTGTTCAACAAGAAATTGCCTAGAATTGGCCCTCAATCTAGGCCTCCTGATTCCAGGTCCACAGTGCTTTGTTCTACAACCCAGACCCTATAACGACTTCCATGTTAAAATAAAAACTTAAAAAAAAAAAAGACAACACTCATTTATTCATTAGGTATTTCAGTAAATATTTAGGCAGTGCCTCTTCTATACTCTGTTAAGGTTGAGCAGCTTATTAGAAGTCTCTTCTAGGGGATCTCTGCATGAAGGCCGTATTCATTATTGACAGTATCGATTACTTGATGGAAGATCCTGGGATCAAAAAGATCCACAGTAAAACAGAAACACAAAATTCTGGTTAGATACGGATGGATAATAAGAAAAATTAAAATTGACAAAACTTATTTTTATTGCCTTTTGTTTCCTTTAAATCTTGATATGTATTACACCTTTGAATTTTATATATTTTGTGGTAAATAGTTTAACTATTCATATATTAATGTATCTAACACATAATATGTGCATTGTATTACATATATAAATTATACCCAAATTAATTATACTGAGAAGTTGTATTTGGAGTCAAAAGGGAATTTAAATTTTCAAGGCATCACTAAGCAGTCCATGGGGTCTGTGCAAATGTAAGTCACCAAACGTGTAGGGAGAATAAACTCCTGGAATGATATTAACAATTAGAAGAAATTGGACTGTAATAGTGTGTTCCAAAGGCTTGAGGTTCTCTGAAGGACCTCAGAGGCTGCTGATGGGAAGTTGGGACAGAGCAGAAGGGTGGAATTGATGTTCATCTCCATAGGCTTCTTTTCAACATGAGTATCTTGAGTATCCTGTCCCAAGAGGTGCTATTTTATTTGACAGAAAGGTCACTACTTATTAGGAAGTTTGAAAACAAAGGCTTTAGGGGATTTCCTAACAAATCAAGTGCAATTCATGTTCCTGAAGTGTCACCATCCCAAACTAACAAGCACTTCCCTGACTGGGGTATATAAATAGTCTTCTAGCATGCTCAAGGCCCAAGGCAAGTTTTATTTCAGGAGCCCTTTGAATCTCTTCTCTTCCTGCCGACTCTATTATGGACATAGAATATTTCACAAATACGTCCTTAATCGGCACATGGATCCCACAAGATGTTATTTTTGTTCTGAAGACTATTATGAGCCTATTCTCAAGTCTTAAAAAGATTCAAACAATTAAATGCTTCCTAAATCTGCACTGTCAGAATTCTTAAGCTTCCCAGTGTAGCGATCCTCTGCTTCTACTAGGATTTGGCAAAAATAGTTTGTTCCAGTTTCTGCTCACCTTTACCTTCCCTCTATTACTACTGCAGGCTACTGTCTGCCTACTATGTTACATTATTTTATATAAGTAGCCCCAGAAAACCACAACTAGATTTTTATATTTTGTCTTCTATATTCTTCTTCATCATCTCTTTAAAATTTCCTCATTTCTGAATTCCCTTCTCAATTCCAGCTGCCCAATATGGATGTTTCATGATCTGGGGCTCTCTCTTGTAGAAAATTACCTCTGGCTACCCAAACTCCATTAGGTTTCCCCCTTCCCCATCTCTCTGCTCTCACTGGACAATGCCCTACCCCAGCCCGCTTTCCCATCCTGGTATTGTTACTGTTACTTGTTAATTAATTTATTTAACAGTTATTAACTATTTTCCTGAAGAAAGTCAAGCCAGGAAAAGAAAAGAAAATAGCAAAAAAGACATGATCTCTGTCCTCAAGGAGATTTGCATACACTGAGGAAGATTTTCAAGTATACTAACCAATGGTTAGATGGTTTATGATTGGGTAAAGCCAAAGTGCTGTATGATCATGTAGCAGAGGCTCTTACATTTGACTCTGGGCATCCATGAAGGCTTCCCCAGAGGGATAAAAAAGGAATAGTTAAGTGAAGAAGAGAATTGTGATGGGCAAAAAGAAAATGTTTCAGGAAGAAGGAACAGTAATGTGAAAATCTAGGAGAGAAAACATGGTATTTGAAGGATTAATAGATGGACAGTGTGTTTAGAGAGTGAGGAGGTCAGTGATAAGATACGAGGTAGTAGCCAGATCCAGTAGAAACTTGCAAACTATTTTAAGTTTGCACATTGTCTGTACAACGCTATTGAAAGATTTTTAAAAGGGAGTGAAATAATGATTTGGAGTATTAAAAAAGATTCCTCTGGCCACATTATGAAGGATAAGTGGAGAGAGCAGGACTTGGGGTAATTCTAAAATATATGCACACACATTCTTTTTAGCACCAAAATATATTGGCTTTGAGTCACAAGTCCTTAAAATCTCTTTGCTTTAGTCTGTAGTAAGTTGCATTTCTAGTTAGAAATAGATTAAAAATTGAGAAAGGAACTTTGTTTCCCTAAGTAATGGAGCATTATTGTTCCTCCCCTTTCCTTCCTCTCTTCTAAAACCACTATTACTCCAAAGGAAATCCATGTACCAGAACAATTGGCACTTCCTGGGAGACATTTAAAAATGTGAACAGCTATTTCCACCACAGATCTGTTGAATCTAAATCTGCATTTTAATAAATTCCCGAGCTGATTTATATGCACAGTAGAGTTTGAGAATTTTGTTCTAGAAATCTACTACAGACTGCCTCACCCCTTAATTCTACCTTTATGTCTTAGAGACTAATGAAAGTTTATTAGTGAGATTAAACATAAGCATATGTATAAACATTAAAATAGCTTTCAACTTTATAGCTTCAAATACAATAAATAATGTCCCAAAATGATATTTCCCCATCAATCCTGACCTCAAGATGGGTTGATTGAAATTTTGTGAGGTATGGAGATGAGGGCCTCAACAAATGAGAATTTTCCCCAAATTTATCTCTAGCATATTGTGTCTTTGTGCCTTTCAATATTTCAGCTGATGTCAGATCAACCTGACACAAAAATTTCAGTTTGTGAGAAGTTGTTTCCAATACGGGCAATGACCCTTCTTTTAATGACACTATTATAAAATGTTTTCTTAGGCAACCATTTCATTTTAAGATTTTTTATCAAAAACTACCCTTTTTGCAACACCCACAAAGCCCATTTTCTTTTGCATATTTTGCTCAGTGACAGTTTATAAGAATAATGCAAATGATAAATGAACAAGTGACTGTTAACATAATGTTTTTTTTAAAAAAGGAAATTTTGGGATACTGTATGAGGTATATTGGGTGGGCCTAATCTCCTATGTCTATAACTTCTACCCTTGACCCTGGTCCAGAGAGAATTGACAACATTAATGGTGACCTTGGGGTACTTAAAATTCTCAGTAACCAAAGAATATTCAAGAATTCTAAGAGCTACACAATGACTTAGGGTAGTGGAAATAAAAAGGGACCTAAATGTGAGAAAATCTGGTTCTGATCTTGGCTATATTACTAATTAACTGTGACTTCACACACCTGATTCCTGACTGGGTCTAAACATCCTTACGTGTGAAATAGAAGAGTTAGACCAGACAATCTCTGAATATTTTGAGATTCCGCATGCATTTCATTTATCTGAGAATTGGTAATCCACATGTGCTGCATAATGATGGAAACACTTGGGAAAGCATAATGTCCAATTACCCAGTGCACTGCCACCTCCCAGGCGTCCCGAGTTAGCAGCAGTGTACACTCCTGCTTGTGAGCTGCCTCTCTCAATCATGCTCCTTTAAGTGGCAATTTTTACCAAGTCTAACCAGCACTTCCTTTGACTTGTTGCTGTTTATTTTTTCCTTCAAGCTAACTAAAAGATTATACCTTTCCTGAAGCTTATGCCAGATGCTTTCCTCCCTGTCTTAAAAATCAGGATGAAAATACCTCTTGGAGTCAAAGTCATTGACTTTATCAGCAACGCACAATACCATCTTTACGCAAACGCTTGCTGTTGTCTTTGTCCTTTTACTGTGGTCCTGAAAATGAAGCAGACTCAAAATGGCTCCACAACCTTGTCCTCTTCTCCTTAGAGATTTTGAAGAAGCTCTCCCTTCTCTTCAAAAGCTTATTCTTCTCCCCTCCCCAGGGACTATTCGGTAAGACCTAAGCAGCACAGCAGTACCAAGGCTCTGTTAGTCTTTCCCTCTGTGTCATTGCTTTTCTTAAGGATTTCTTTTTGTTTGCAATAATCCCACTTCAAATAGTACTATTAATATATAACCAAAGCCAAATTTGTTTCAGACTTGAAGTTGAGTAATTTAACATAGTGTTTAACAAGGAGGAACCCATTTTGACTGCCTTTTTTTTTTTTTTTTTTTCCCATCTTAAAATAACTATGGATTTGGTTTTAGGTGCAGTGACTTTTCCCCTGGCCTTCTAACAATAGCAATAACCACAACATTTATCATCAGTGCAAAATTATGTTATAGCAGGCACTTGACAGAAACCATCTCATTTCATCTTCGTAGTAGGCAAGAAAGTAGTTTTATCCGCATATTGTGAGTAAGGAAATGGAGGCTAGACAAAATGTGCCGTTTGCCCAGCGTTTCCCAGCTGGTAAAAGGCAGAGCAGAGTTTGAGTCTAGGTTACTCTTACATCGAGTCCCTAGTTCTTCCATCTGTCAGAAGTTGCTGCTTCTTTCCTACCATGGATTGCATACTGGGTGACAACCCTAATAATAATCTACCTGGGCACCCATCTGAAAGAATTTCAAAGAGGACACTTGGTGTTCATAGTTGAATCTAATGTCTCTAATTTTCCTTTTTGGGGTTCTCTCTTCATCTAATCCAAAACCCGCTGCCTATCCGTGGGCTGTGGGAGTTGAGTGCATTTTGTCTTCCACTCATCTTCTAAAGCAATGTGCTTGGGAATCTTCTGGGAAAATTGGAATACAGTAGTCTAAGTCAGGGCTCAGTAATCTGCATTTTAAAGTCATCCCTGCCCTCAACACACATCCCAATGGAGAAAGGTTACAAAAAACAAGAATATTCTGTTTATCTTCTCTATCCTAGGTAAAGGTTGAAATAATTCAGGGCCTGGAAAATGACCACAGATGAGTCCTTGTGTCTTTTTTCATTAAAGTGGCCCCCTAAACAAGAGTATTTTATGATAAAGACATGAATTAGTGTTACTGAGAGATCAGTACTTTCTCAGCCTGTCTCTTATTCTGTAATCTTTTAGTCATCCCCCATGACCATGCAGTTTATTTTCCCCATGGGCTGTCCTGAAAGTAATGAAGATACTTCCCTTTTTGGTTTCTTAAAGGGTTTCTTCTAGATTTCATTATATAATCCTGCCAAATTAAATAAATATTTTCTTTTCCCCATTCCAAAGATTACATTAACTTAAGCAAAATAGCTCTGAATCTTGTCTGCACCACTTGTTAACAGTGTGACTTGGGCAAGTTACTTATCCACTATCAGTCTCAATTTCCTCATTTGTAAAGGGGGTAGGGAGATTGCAGTGCTTATGTTATAGAACTATTATAAAGATCAAGGAGTTAATGACCTTATATAGCCTATTCCCATCATAGTATACGTGAAAGCCTCCCTCTTAAAGTTGTGCAGTGCACAACCTGTATAGCTGTATGAGGTGGCCCTCAAATGAACATAATATTATTAAAGAGTTTACCACACTATTCCTGATGTTGCCATCAAAAATGATGCTTATTATCTAATATTTATCTTTACCTTTGATGATTTCTGTCTGATTTGTTCTTAAATCTTTGAAATATATTTACTAGCTACTCATTAAGGTTAATGCTACTTGCTTGCTAAGCTTGACTTAACTGTTTACGGGCCCAAAATAACTGGGCTAAGTAGGAGAGAGGCTCTAATCCTAACTCAATTGTGGATTTGCTTAAATTCATTCACTTCCACTTATCCCAGTCTGTTTGGAATCAGTGATTTTCTTTTGTAATATGGCTAGTTGGGATTAAGGTACAGTCCATAGCCACAAAACCATTTTTTTCCCCTTTGTAAAATACAAGCTGGTTTGCCCAGAGATTGAACCGACTACCTTGACCTCATTAGCACTGCACTCCAATCAGCCAAGCATTTTCCTTTCATTATTTTAATAATGTGACAATGATTATGAAGATACTGAATGAAGACACAAAGACAGTACTGAATTTAGAAAAGTTATTATTCCTATTAATGATGCAAATCAGAAAAAGTATGCATGAGAGAGAGGGTGGATTAGAGTACTTACATGGAAATTATGGATATGGCAAATAGGTTTAAAAATGAAGATTTGGTGGCCGGGTGTGGTGTCTCACTCCTGTAATCCTAGCACTCCAGGAGGCCAAGACAGGAGGATCACTTAAGGTCAGGAGTTTGAGAACAGCTTGAACAAGAGTGGAGACCCTGTCTCTACCAAAAATAGAAAAAATTAGCCAGGCGGGATGGTGCACACCTGTAGTCCCAGCTACTCAGGAGGCTGAGGCAGGAGGATCACTTGAGCCTAGGAGTTAGTTGGAGGTTGAAGTGAGCTATGATGACACCACTGCACTCTACCCAGAATGACAAAGCCAAAAAAAAAAAAAAGAAAGAGTGAGAATGCGGTATATGAGTGAGTCTAATAAATATGTGGTATATGAGTATGTATGTGTGATGTAGGATGGGGGATAAAGAAGAGGGAACAGAAAGAGAGAGACAGAGACAAAGGGAGAATGAACTATATTTCCTTTAGGCAAAAGAGTAAGACGTACTAAAATGGAAATAACTACAAATGTGATAAGACAATGGCATAAATCACACAATTCTCTTCCTTACTATTTTGCATTTTCATATCTGTTAAATACCACTACAACCAGGCATGGTGGCAGGCACCTGTAATCCCAGGTACCAGGGAGGCTCAGGCGGGAGAATGGCTTGAGCCCAAGAGCTCGAGTTCAGCCTGAGCAATATAGCAGTCCCCATCTCAATCAATCAATCAATAAATAAATATCACCACTAAAGCAAACAATTTGGTAAGAAAAGTTATGTTTTATTTGTTTAGCATTGTATCAACTTTACTTTTTATCCTTTTGTACTAATACATTTAATAGAAAACTGTGTGTATTTAACTTTTATTTCAAAAACACCGATGAGGAGACTAGAAACATAAAACTGAACAAACTGTCCAAGATCCCCACCCACGGGAAGCTTACATTCCATTGGGAAGGATTAGACACTAAATAAGCTATATGATTGAGTGAATGAATAAATTAATTACAACTCATACATTAAGAAAATCTATGATGCAAATTAAAAATGTAAATGCTTAGGGAATGACAGGAATGAGGGAAGATGCCACTGTGTAGGTTATTATATATTTAAACTAGGGACAAACTTTACTCACCGTATCGTGGTTGGGGAAATTGCCCTCAGCTTTGGAGTATCTCACAGGGCTGACTCCGGGATAGCGGGGGAGGACATATATCTGCCATCAGTTATTTCAAAGGGATTTGAAGGTCAAAACACAACACAGTACACCTGTAAAGCCACCCACTCGCCCACAGCCTCCCGGTCCACAAGGCAAGGTTTGATTACTTTTCCACACCTCTGTCTGGCTAAGAACCTGGTGACCTGTCTCTGGCCAGAACTGGCTCAGCTGGTCCTGTTAGCACAACTTAGAAATGGCAGTGAACAAAGCACAGGGCTCCGCAGACGCCTCACCTCTGGGGATGATTCTGTCCACCTCCGCCTTACTCCATCTCACTCACCGTCAGAGCTGGCCTTGTCTGTGTGACTTGACGACTTTACAGTTGCAAGTTCAAGACATGTCACACACATCGACCCTTCTATGCCTCCGTCCCCTCGGCTCCACTGACCTTCGTTCCTTCTCCACTGCAGTCGCCTAGCAACACGGCCACGCTTAAAGGCCAGGCTCAGACTCGTCTCCCCTCTGGACTCACAATCACTTGAGCTTCTACTACTTTCTCACTCCTCTTCAGTCTGCTCTGATTTCTTCCCATAATCTCTACTCCCTCAGCCATTTCCCATTCTCACAGTTTGTGAGCTCGCTTTGTCTTCGTTTGTCTCTCTACCCAGCGTGGACCCTACAGTCAGGCACTTCGGTTCTTCACGTGCTTGTATTCCCATGTTTTCCAGTTTTTCTACCCCTGGAATCTTATACTTTTCAATTTTCTGTTATGACTGAGAACTGCAGAGAGGTGCTAGATGAAGATTTTGTTGGCTTATTTTGTCATTGGCTTTTCTAAAATTCGTGTTATCTCTTTGTAAAAATAATTGTAATCCATTTTTATATTATTCCAAGCCATTAAAATAATTATATTTATGAATATTTAGGAAAAGTTTAATAAACACTTATTAAAGTTCAGACACTATTTTAGGTGCTACAGTTATATGACCAATACTGAGCAATCATCTTATCTTTGTCTATAGTAATGGGCACAAAGAAATCAAACCCCAAGCAATTGAGGGAGGGGGGGAAAAAAGAAAGAAAAGGAGAGAGAGAGAGAGAAAATTGCATAAAATAAGCTCCTAAATTGAACTATGTCTGAAAATATATTCATATCCTTTTAGTTACATGAACCAGTACATTCCTTTTCTAAGTGACTTTGTGTTTGGATTCTGTCATTTGCAACTGAAAGAGTCCTGAATAAAATAATATAGTTATTTGCATATATATATGTATATATATATATTACCCTCCCCTATGCAATCATAAGTCTTTTGAGAGAAAAGACTATATTATGCATTTTGTATCATTCAGAATGCTTTGCACATTGTAAATGTCCAATACATACTTATCGAATGACTAAATCTATTTATAAAAGAACTTAAATTCGGATTGATTCAGTCTTCAGACTCTTCTAAAGTGATCTGGATAATGAACAGCAACACATAGTAGAAGTTTTAAAAATATTCCCTCCTTCCAAATGGGAACGGCAAGCCCTCGTCTGGCTTTCCACCCTTCCACCATTGTCACTCTATCTGCATCCCCTTTCAGCTCTTGCTCAAGGAAGAGAATAAAGATACCCAGATGCTGTGTTCTTTGTTAGCAATCAGAACCCAGGCTTTGAATGTAATGCAACTGAGAGGACAAACAAAAATACTAGCACTTTTGGATTTCATTCTTTCTTGATCAGTTACAAGTTTCTCTTTGTAGGGATGGCATTGAGATTCTCCACTTAGAGGCATATCCTAATAAATTATGACTAGAGCAAGATATCAAAAGGTTATGATTTTCAGTTTTTGTTTCTCTGTCACTGTTTCTCTCTCTCTCTCTCTCTCTCTCTCTCTCTCTCTCCCTCTCACACACACACACACACACACACACACACACACACACACACACACCCCTCAAAGATGAAGGATTAAACAGAAATCCAACAGATGCCCAGGGCACGTATCTGTAAGGAAAGCTCTCTCTTTCTATACCTACGAAGACAAGTACACATGGAGACAAATCTTTTCATTTATGAAAAGGCCCCCTGTGCATGTCTAGAGTCAGGGAAGTCAAAAGGACCAAGAATTCTCCCCTGAAGCAGACAGAATGTGGGCGAAGACAAACAGAATGATATATTTAAACATTTATCAGGAAGGAAATCTTAGACAGTCAAAATAGCATCCTATTAATTGTCAATTTTAGAGGCATTCTAGCATACAACCGCTTTCTCCTGTCTTATTACTCATAGAAAATACAAGAGGATTGCGGTGGGGAGCAAAAAATCATCTATTTTTCTCTGAGTGTGCATATGTGTTTTAATTATTCCTCTTGAGATACATCTTTGCATGGTAGTGCCTTCAGTCTGTTGCTTGCAATTGTGTCTTTGACAGCAGAATTTATAGAATCAGTAGCTGCCAGTTTTGTTTCATGTTTTGTTTTCTGAGGGGGTGGAGGCCATTAAGGTGGCCACCAAACTGCATTGCTCATCATTTGGAAGAGGATAAACTGCTTATCACTTAAAGGATAAAAGTACATGAACCTAAAGTACATGAACTTTTCCTGCATCCTGCTCCCTGGGGTCAAAAGCTCACACTACTGAGGCAGGAATAGATTGCTGGGCTTTTATTTGAATAAAATGTGCTGGTTTGATATTCATAGATTTCTTCTGTGAAAAAATAATCAGGTTACTGCTAAGACAACTCCAATAATAATAATAACTAAGTTATTACATAGTAATAGCAGAGTGCTCACTAGCAGTCGACTACTTACATCACAAATATAAGTAGAAATCGTATCTCTAACAGACAATGCTAAATATTCAACATTCTACATCTGCCTGTGAAGATGGAGATCTTTTTAAGATATTGATGCACAGAAATTCCCACAAACTCCTTCTATGTTAAGAGTGCAAATCATCCTTGATTCAAAACAGGGCATTTTCTTTGAAAAGTAGAGCTTTTATTTTAGCAGATTTTCTTGGTAATATGGTGGAATCAGAAAGAGAGTTTGTGAAATAATGAAAAAATGAAAAACTTATGCGAACTTAGACTGCCTCATACTAATTGCACAAGTGCATTTGGTATGCAAGACACATGGGTCTACAGTGTCACAAAACTGCAAAGATGCAGGCAAGAAGGTAAATTCATGTAGGGATAGAGGTTAGGATGTAGAGATATTAGTCCATAATATTAAAATTTTAATACATGCAACATGTCATTTTTGTTTTGCTTTTGTTCTGATTACGAAGTAATACAAGAAACACTCCAGAACAAAGCAGATAAAGAACAACCCTGCAGCTGACCATCCATTGTTTACCTCAGTTAATGTGTTAGAAGATTTCCTTCTAGTCTTTTTTTAGGGGGAGTGGATTTCTATAGTCAAACATGCATCACATACTTTAGACACGCATTAAACTTTGTGACATGACTCACATTATTCCCACTTTCTTATTAAAGTCTTAACTTTCAATCCTGTTCAACCAGAGCCTGACACCAAGTCTTCTTGTTTTCTGTCCCATTTCTCACCTCTATCTCTAAGTTAAAAGTGAAAAAATAATGTGTGAATAATAACAGAGCCACACCATACCAAGGCAAAGGAGACAGACACTTTCAGGCAAGTGAGCGCATTGCTCTCAGGGCCCTGCCCATTGCATTCCAATCGTCACTCGAGTCCAATAGCAGGTGGGTAAGGACAACCTGGTGCCCCGTCTCTCCTAGAGGGAGGCAAAGAATATGTGGAGAGCATCTGGCCGTCTTTAGTATTTAAGCCATATGAGGCTATTTCCCATCAGGCTGAGGTTTTCACGCCTTCCCTTTCATTCTCGTGTGGTCAAGAGCTGGTTTAGGCACATTCTCCTCAGGACCTCTATATACGTATATTGGTGCATTCAGGATACAATAACAAAATATCATAGACTGGGTAGCTTAAACAAAGAAAATTTGTCAGTTCTGTCTCAAATAAGACAAATAAGAGGTTCCCTGATCAAGGGGCAGACTGATCCATTTTCTGGCGAAGGCTCTTTTTCTGGCTTGTAAACTTCAGCTTTCTAGCTGAATCCTCACATGGCTCTTTTTCACTGTGCGTGCATATGTAGGGGGAGGGGAGAGTGAGCTCCTATCTATTAGGGCCCCACCCTTTTGACCTAATTCAACCTTAATTACTTCCTTCGAGGCACCGTCCCAAATACAGCCACACTAAGGGTTGGGGATTCAATATATGAATATTCATTTAATCTGTAACAATACTTCTACTATAATATTTATTTTCCTGCCCTGCTTTAAGATGATAGATTTGGGAGAAGTATATGAAAGCTTTGGGCAAGTGAGCAGGGAAAATAAAGTAAGAGCACAAGTATGAAGCTAATTCCATAACTGGTGAAAGATGCCTCGCCAACAACTAAGGAGATAAGAGGTAATAAATTGAAGAAAGTTTACTTGTCCACTGTGCGGTGTGAGCTGAGGAAGTAGTGAGATGAATAGCTGGCGTAGTCAAGTGACCGCAAAAACAAAACTGAGATTTAAAAAAAATCAGTTTGCAGTGATCTAGGCACATCCCAACAATGGTCTATGGCTCAGGTATAGAATAGAGAATGAGAATATTGGCTGGGACACATTTAATGATTAGGCAGTGGAGATCATCTGTTGGAAAGATCACTCTGGAGGTGCTCACGATGGAAATTTTGTCTTGAAGTTGAGAGTGTCTGCTAGAGAAGTAATCGGCTAGAGACTAACTTAAAGATAAAAGGTGATATGAACAAAGGACAAGTTTACAGTGATTAAAACTGCTTTTTTCTCAGGAAGACAGTTTGATATATAAGGTTGCATGATTTAAACCTGCTTGACGGAGACTGTCAGGTGGAATTACGGGTACAAAGATGGGAAAAGATTAGTGGCATAGAGGGCTTTCCCAGCACCTCAAGATCACATCTACCCTATAATCTCTTCTTCAACCTGTACGTATGGCTGTTTCTGACTGGATCACTTGAAAACACCAACAAGTATAGACCACGCATATATTACTGGTTTGAAGAATAGTTTCGACACAATAGAAATACTCTCAGAAGGATAGAAAAATAGATATTTCTCTTAAGGATGCATAAGCATTTTTCTCATAGAGAAATTAGGATTTTGATGCCACCAAACAGGTGAGATATTAGAAATTTTTCTAATTAAAATATATAAGTGTGGAATTCATTCTCTAACATAAGGTTATTAAAAGATAAAACAAAAATTATTTGACGTATCTAATGGATTAAAATGAGTTTCTATTTTGGTTTGAAATGAGTCTGGTTATCAGCCTCTGATTCAACGTCTCCCAATTATCTGTTCAAATGGCACAGCAATATGCCCCGAAAGGTGAAAAGCCACAAATGTGTCAGAGTCTGCTGGCTGTTCTCATCTCTCTCTTTCCTTTGTTTCTTTAGTATTAAAAGACTTTACTTTTAGGTAAGTTCATGATCATTCACAGCAAGACCCTATTTCCCAGCTCAACCTGCCCGTCAAGGTGATTATGGTTCTGTAACTAAGTTCTAGTTTATAACATGTAGGTAGGAAGGTCATGGAAACTCCTTGGAACCTCCCTTAAAAGACAGCTTCTGCATGTCCTTTCCCCTTTCCCTTTTATTCCTTGTCCCTTTCTCCTTCCTCTTGATTACAATGTGACTGCATTGGGTGACAGTGGCCATATTGGACTATGATGCGACCTTGGGAATGGAAGCCACAACAAAGCAAAAAGATAGGAGGAGGCTGCCCCTGGGAGCTTGAGGAATCAAAGCCGCCATCCCAGCCTAGAGTGCCCCCAGACTCTTGCTGACAGAGAAGCAAGTTTCTATTCTGTTTACAGCTCTTTGACTCAAAGGTGAGAAAAATACTAACTGAAACACTATGCTGCCATCCAAAAGTGGAGCTATCCATCAATCTTCTCACAGTGTTCTCAAACTGTAAGACTGATAAAATTAGATTGCAAGATCCAATCAGGGATGAATGAGAATCAGAAGGCAACAGCTCAACTGAATCTGGACAGGAAAAAAAAAATCTTTCCATCCTTATCTGTCTCCTGGATCAGAAACAACAGTTTGTATCAATCTGACAACTAAGTGATTCCTATAATCAAGCAGGTGTTAATTAGGGTAACCAAGTCCTCTACTTTTCTCCTATCACCTTATGTCTGCCCCTCTTTCTACATTCAGTTTGAGACCCTGTCTTCCGGGAAATAAATAGATGACATGTAGTGAAAGACAAGCTGTGATGAGGCATTGTGTTTTGGAATGTGTAGTTGCACGTGAAAGAGTTGGGTGGGGGAGAGGTACAGAGACAAGAAAAAAAATTCTTATCAGCAGATATTAAAGACTTTCGTTTTGCCATGTGTTTCATCTGTTCTTTGTGTCAGACAATCAAGCACTTGAGATAAGACACTATCCTGTTTCAATCCAGTAGAGCCACACAGAACAAAAGATTAAAAGATATCAAGAATTAGTCTAAAAGTTGTGCAAATCAACTTACTATAATATCAATCAAAGAATCTCCAAATATTTGACCAGCACCCAAGTGAACAGAGAATAAGAACAAATGCAATCTACACACCATATCTATGAATATACACAAAGCCTGATCAGTTTATCCTCTCTCCAAGGTTGACTAAACAGAAATACAAAGATATTAAAAAAAAGACACAGCCCGGAAAATAATACAAACTTAGGAAAGAACATTAAGTTGAGACAGAAGAAGAGAAGACCTCTAATAACTACTTTTTCCCATTTAGTTTTTATTTGTGTATATTCATGAGGCACAAGTGCAATTTTGTTTCACCGATATATTGCACTGTGGAGAAGTCAGGGCCTTTGGTGAATATACCACTGGAGCAACATACATTGTAACCACCAAGCAACCTCCCATCATCCACTCCTTTCCTACCCCCTCACCCCTTCTAGTCTCTATTGTCCGTCATTCCATACTCTGCTTCCATGTGTACACATTATTTAGCTCCCACCTATAAGTGAGAACATGAAACATTTGTTTTTCTGTGTCTGGGTTGTTTCACTGAAGACAATGGCCTCCAGTTCCATCTATGTTACTGCAAAAGACATGAGGAATAACAGTCCTTTGTGTATATATACCACATTTCCTTTATCCAGTCTTCTGTTGATGCACACTCAGGTTGATTCCATATCGTTGCTATTATCAATCGTGCTGTGATAAACATACTAGTTAAGATATCTAATAACCATTAATGATGAGTTAACAGAGTAAACTTTAGCAAGTTCATTGTTCTTTCAATAGTACATAAGATCACATTGTCTTTATGGAAAAAGAAAATAAGCAATAAGAAGAGAATTACTTGAGATGAAATGACAGGAGAATTTAGGACAAAAACTGATGAAGAACTTGAGGATTCATTGTAAAGGAATCTGCAAAAAATCAAAATTGAAATCTGAACTGGATAATATGAAATAACAAGTCAATGACAAGTCCAATTAATGATATGGTAGTCTTGAGAAACTTACATAATGTACATAAAAAATAGAAGAACCAGAAATTTAGGGAGAGAGAAAGAGAGAAAAAGAAAATATATGAAAGAATCCAAGAGATGAAGAGGGCAGAGAATGCCCTCTCTTACCTGGGCTAATAACTGTGTTCATCAAGAAGAAATTGACAACTTTGAACAGAGGTAATTATTACCGACATAATTGGAGCTTAAAGATGACATGAGAAAACAGATCAAAAGGGATTGTCATAATACACCAGAGTCAGTAAAAAGATATTCTTGCCTAGAAATATACTGAAAATATTTGTGAGTTAAAAAACTAAGAAAAAATAAATTAGAGGAATGGACAAAGGGCAGGGATGCTGAATACTGATTGCCTTCTCTGCAACACTGCAACACTGAAGGCCAACGGACAATGTCTATAATATGTCTCTCCAGGAATAACATTTGTGGATATGTTTATTAACTCACAGGTGTCTCCCAGGTGTTTTCTCTTGTAAAGGTTTTTTTTTTTTAAAGCTTTTCTCAGATATCCAATGGCCTATATATCATTTTTAAATTATGTTAAAATATACATCAACTGATTAAGAGATGAAACAAAATAAAGAAGTCCATCATGGGCAAACCACAGGTAAAATAATGTGGTAGAAAAACATTAAAATCATTTAAAAACAGAGCTAAATAATTATAGTAAATTAAGTTACAAAACTGAAGTCAAATAATTATTAGATGAAAACGTGATAAAAATCACAATTTAATAAAATGTGATATTCTATATGTAAAACTTGAGTTGTAACAAGAAAAGAAATAGGGTAGTGCAGTGCAACAAAAGGCTACAATCCTAATTTTACAATAGGGTGACTCGAGAACACGATTTAATTATTAACTTTATAATTAGAAAAATATAGATCCCTATAGTAAAAAGTATAAAAACATTCAATGAACTAATACCTACCAGCTTCAGGATACTGGTTCTCTGTGGGGAGTGTGGAGCTGGGCTTTGGCTGTATCAGTAATGGTTTATTTCTTTAAGAGAAAGATCTGAAACAAGTGGAACAAAATGTTAACATCTGTTAAATCTGACTGCAACATTGGTGTATGTGTCAGTTATACTACTTTCTGTAGTTTTCCATATGTCTGTAATATTTTACATTTTAAAGGATTAGTTTTGGAAATTGTAAAGATCATCACTAAGTAGAATTAAAAACAAAACACGTACTGATATGTTGCTGAAAAAAACAGCAAGCTAAATACTATGCAAGAAATTATAGAATAACAAAATATGGAAAATGTAGAAAAAAATCAGAAAAAAATACTCCAAACAAGATGATAAAAGAAAGACCCTAGATTTATTATGAGAATCACTATATATTGTTTAAATGCCTATATTAAACAGCTATTAATAATGAAAATGATAATAATTTTAAATATTTATTACTTCTTGATATATGTGTGGAACTATGCTATATGATATCCTACATGCTTTAAATGTTTTATGTTTCTTAATCCTCCTGACAGCTCTGAATCAAGTATTAGTTTGAGTCGATAACAATAATTCAACCAAGAGATATATCTTCTTAAAAAGATGGAAATGTTAAAAGTAAAAGATATTCAATGTTTTTGCATGACAAATCAAAAATAATAGATTATTAAATATTAACATTATACAAAATAGAGTTAAAGGCAAAAATCATTAAATGCTATATATGGATTAATCTTATAAAATGATTCCATAATGAATATTTAACAATTTAAGCCTTTTTATACTTAATAATGTAACATTGAAATAATTGAACAAAATTAGTAGAAATGTGCTATGGTTTGGAAGTTTCTGTCCTCTCAAAATATATATGTTGAAATCCCAACTCCCAAGGTGATGGTATTAGGAGGTTGGACCTTTGGGAGGTGATTAGATCATGAGAAATTAGTGCACTTACAAGAGCAACTGCAGAGAACTAACTAGTCTGTTTCAACGTGTGAGGGCACATATAAGACACCATCTACGAATCAGGAAACGGGCCCTCACCAAACATTGAATCTGCTCTTATCTTAATCTTGAACTTCCCAGCTTCCAGATCTGTGAGAAGTAAGTTTCTGATGTTCATAAGCTACTCAGTCTGTGGTATTTTGTTATAGCAGCCTGAATGGACTAAGATAAAATGTAAGAAATATTATGTGCACATCAAATATTTTTAGACATTTCTAGATCAAGGAGACCAAAAAAAGAGGCATAGAAAAAATATTGATTAACCTAAAATTTCTGAATGGGCTTCCTGAGTTCTGAGAAATCTTTGAGCTCTAAGCAAATTATTGTTTGTGTGTGTGGCTGTGAACTTTCCTGGAAACATGGTACTTCCATCAGATCCCCAAAAGAGGTCTGTGACTCACCCTAGAATGTGTATGTTTTAATATATGTAAAACTTCTGTATCTTATTATGGGATAATAGGAAGAAACTACATTATATTTAAATTTCTGAAGTATTTACCCCAAAAAATTGTATACAAAGTGCGAAAGGAAAATACCTTAAATTATTCTTGAGATTACTTATTTAATGTTTGTCTCTCTCACTATGTTTTATATTCTATGATAATAGGGACCATAAGCATCTTGTTTTCTGATTTCCCACTCAGCACAATACATGACTCAAGAAATATCAATTGAAGTAATCACTTAACTAACTTTGGGAGAAGATTGTATTTTGCCAAAGAATTAACTCCCCAAATAATTCTAGATCCAGACAATTTTACAGTTAAATTCTAACAAACCAACAAATATCAGACACTTACAAACTTTAAACCTTTCCAAAGGGTAGAATAACAACAAATAAAGCTTCTTAGTTTCAGAGGTATTAAACCCAGAACCTAAATATAGCTATAAAAATCCTACACACTAAAATCACATATGTACACACACATATATAACACATATGAATCAGATGTTATTAATATTAAATAGATACAACAAGTAAGATTTAATTCAGAAAACAATTAAAAAGAAAAACAAGAAAATATTTAATTTAGCAATATAAAAGTGATTTAATATAATTACTCAAATAATGAAAAATATCAGTACATCATATGAAAAAATACATGATCATCTTGATACATACCAAAACACTTAAAGAATAAACATCTGAAAATATCAGCCTATACAGCCTATTTCACGTTTAACAAAGCAACATTAGAAGTATGACCATAAGGCAAGAACTCTATTTTATTTGCATCTATTGAAAGTAAGATACATTTGATGTTGGCATATATATATATATATATATATATATATATACCTGAAAAAAACAGGAGAATTGAAACAAGACAAATATGAAAGGATACAGTCAGAAATAAAAGAATTTTTAAAAAGAAATTCTAGATTAGAGCAAAATAAAAATGTAATTTTATACATTATTTTTGCAGCAAGGGTAAAACCATGTACCTTTAGGTACTAAATAACAAAAGCTCTGAGGTAAAAATTCACTAAGGTACCAGATATAAAATAAATATATAAAAATAAATAGATTCCCTATAAATCTATTAAAGATTGTAAGACACAAAACATTCAATTAAGAAAAATAAGAAAATAAACTATCTATATTAAGAAATATATGAAACATACCAAAAGGAAAATTTCAAGATATAAATTCCCTCCCATTTTATAGGCTTGGTATAACATCAATTAAATAAGTAATTACAGTTGAGTATGATACCCTTTAAAATTCTAATCTCTTTGAGAAATGTTTTCTAATAAAATAATCATAAGTCCAGTAGAAAATTTAAGATAAGAGTTATATTTTATTCACTTTTTTAAAAAGGTTATAAAACAACCAAATTCCTCACAATAGCAAAATAGTTGGATAAATTGTGATACAGTCATACAGGAAAATATAATGTAGAGTCATACTTAGGAATAGTAAGCAATGAGGCAAGAATATGCTCAATATATAATAGCAATTTAAATAAAAAGCAGCATATCAAACTTTATGTAGAGTAGTATTCTATAATTTTTAAAATATTTTGGTTTTTAAAACCAAATGTTTAAACATTTACATGATTTTATGAAAAATAAGCAGAGGAAAATTTATCGCTGCATTAAAGATTTATATCTAAGAGATTAAATAATATATTAATTTTACTTTATATATTCATAATTTCCTTTTTTTGTTTACAGTAAACATATTTCACAATTGGAAAAAAACAATAGATTCATATACTGTACTTATAATTTATTTGCTAACTTTGTCATGTTTGTACCAGGCTTAAATATAGATCTATAATATTTTTTAAAAACAGTTTTGGAACCAAAACTGAAAATTCGATATTGTGAAGCTAGGTTTAGAGGTATTACTTGTGAGAGAGTCAAACAAACCTGGTCTTTTTATCAACAAAGAATAAGAACTAGAAACAAAATGAAAACTAGCTCCAAGAAAGGAAAAGAACAGTGAAAAAAACTGAGAAACACTGAAGTGTAATTGTCTCTGTAAGAGTTCAAAATGCTGATATTATACATTAAAGCATTTTAGGAATATTTATACCAATATTCACAAGACTTATAAACTGATTTAGCATTGTCTCATACTCTGATTGCATGGAAAATAAGTTTTCTATCTTTTAAAATATAAAAACCAGGGTGCATAATAGATTACAAGTTTACGCTTATAAGCATAAACTGTGATTGTTTACTGTGCCTTAACAATGATGAAATCTCTAAAGGCTTCATAGCAAGACACAAAACCCTAGGGATGCTATTAAGAATTCAGTATTAACAGTTCATGGAGGAAAATGGATTCCACTTACTAAAATGATTTTAAAATGTTTTCTATAAAATGCAAATATTGCAGCACTATGAAGTTGGACCTTCTGTATAGGTTTTATTTGAATCTTTGTTCTTACACAATGTGATATGTTATTCCTAGTGGAATGCAAAGATTATAATGTCTAGTTAATAGTGGGCGTGTAATAAACTTCAGAGAAGTACAGAAGCAAAGAGATTCTTAAGGCTAAGAGGGTCCGGGCCCCAAAATGTCCTTCCAGACATCCTGGACTTGACGAATACCATCTTGAAACCTGAAAGTATTCGATATATAGTACTTTGGTCCAAATTGGAACATCTCTGACATTTTATCCAGACCCATTTCTCAATGTTTTATTCTGTCCAAACATTTCTCTTTTTTAAAAAAATTTTTATTTCAAAGTATTATGGAGTATAGATAATTTTGATTACATGAATCACTTTTATAATGCTTGAGTCATGGTTATGAGTGCCTGTCATATAGATACTGTTTATTGTACACGTTAAGTAAGTTTTTGCCCATCCCCTCCTCCCCACTCCCCCCTGGTTGATTTTGGTGGAATTTTACTTCACTCTATGCACATGTGTGCTCATCGGTTAGTTCCAATTTGCTAATGAGTACATGTGGTGTTTGTTTTTCCATTCTTTAGATACTTCACTTAAGATGACAGTCTCCAGTTCTGTAGAAAGCG
This sequence comes from Avahi laniger, assembly GCA_963575035.1. Lineage (NCBI taxonomy): Eukaryota > Metazoa > Chordata > Mammalia > Primates > Indriidae > Avahi > Avahi laniger. Next base: position 23,166 of record CAUYSK010066149.1, read on the forward strand.
TTGCAAAAAGCATTAAGTCATCCTTCTTCATGACTGAGTAGTACTCCATAGTATACATATACCACATTTCGTTAATCCGCTCATGAATTGATGGGCATTTCGGTTTATTCCACATCTTTTCAATTGTAAATTGTGCTGAGATAAACTGTCCAAACAAGTCAATGCCTCCAGGCAAACAGTAGAAATTCTTATAACCCTCACTGAACCCAACTTTTGTATGATGTTCCAGAATCCTCCACTTGTACCCTCAGAAAAAAATTTTAAAAAAGAAAGATGGAAATGAAGAAACTATAAAAGGAAAAGCAAGAATTCTTATTTGATAATAATTAATCTATGCTTAGAAAAGACCAGCAAATGTTGCATTGCTTCATTTGATTTTTTAGTCATTTCTTCGTGACAGTTATAGGAGGAAAGTGCCAGCTCCTGAAATTGCTCTTGTTTAGTTTCTGAAGAGCATTGCTTTTTTTTGCAAACAGCTTGTCAGAGCGTAACTAAAATGGAGAGCTGGTGTTTCCGGAAAGGGAGAAAAACAACACTCAGAGACAGACTAGTGATTTCTGTGCTGGAGTTCATTACTATCTTTCCAATTGTAGCAATTTCTCATTAAAGCTAAATAGATCTTTAAAATACCACCCATTTTTCTTTGGCTTTGAATTTTGTCCATTATACAGAATTCCCTGGCTCTTACTTAGAGTAAACATAAATGTTGAACAAACTGAAAAGCCTCTATTGGATAGAGATTTACCGAGAGTTCAGGAAAAGAAATAAACAAGAAACAAATCAGGAAACTTTGTTTTCTCCTGTTGATGCCTCTCTCCTTTATCTATGTGTCCATCTCTGTCTCTGCACATCCGAGTGGGTTAGTGTACATGTCTGTGTCTGTCTTTATTTCTCTTTCTGTCCATCTTGGTCTCTTTTTTCCCTGCAGCCTACCCTTTCCACCACTTTTTCCATCTTCCACCCCCCATGAAGGTAGATGGGTGTCTTTACATCAAATTTAAAATTCACTGCTGGAAGCACTGCCTTGAGTTCAGTTCAGAGAGTGCATCTGCCCTGGAAGCCTCCCTCACACTTGGTGTGTTAGACCGCACACAGACTTGTGGTAACCTGACATGCTGACCCTCTAGATTACCTCAGGCACCTCACGCCTTGTTGCAGAGCTTGGTGTTCCAGACTGTTACATTCCACACAATGGGCCAAGGACAGGAGCATTGATTTCCACTGGGAACACATGCCGTGCAATCACCTCTGTGTGTCATCCTGTGTCCTGTTTTTTCTCAGGGGCATAAAAGAAAAAGAAAAAGTTTTGGACTTGACAGTAGGAAAAAAATAGACTTTCTTTTAACACCCAAGAAGGAAAATAAATTATGTAGAATAATGTCACATCAAGAAAAACATGATTAAAATAACCTGATATAAATATTCATCCATGGCTTGACAGAAGGGTGGTAGCAGGAAGAGTGCTTGCAGCTTACTGCTATCAGGGATCTCTTTCAATGAATTGCATTTTAAAAGAATTTATGATTAGGTCTGTTGGCCAAAACTGTAGGGGACTTTTTTTGGTTGTTTTTCATTTTCTTTAATCTTGGCATTTTGGATGCCCAGCTTCCTGATGAAGTGAATTTCTCTCTAATCATAGTCCTGGGTAGTTTGCCTCACTCACACCAGGACCTTCCAGGATGACTCATTGCAGAAGAAAAGAAGCATATTATTGTGGCAACTTATTACCCTTCCTACAGTAGTCCCTTTGTCCACAGAATGAAAATGATACTTAACTTGTTATTAGTTATTTTTCTGTTGCCAATGTTTACAGAACAACCATACCATTCTGTCAAGCCACATCTTCCATGCTGAGAAGTTTCATTCCCTCAAACCCTCTCCCATTCCCACCTTGACTAGCACTATTTCAATTCTGTGATAAAAATATTCTATATCCGTATAGCCCAGTACAATACCACTGGCAACATGAGGCTTTTGAGCACTTGAAACAACCGAGGAATGGAAATGTAATGTTATTGAAATTTAAACAATAAAAATTAAATGGCCTCATGTGTCTAGTGATTACTATATTGGACAGCACAGTTTGAAACCCTTGAAAATGTTAGCAGAGAGTTCCAGAGTACAGAACTGTTCCAGAATCTCAAACTGTCAAGCCATGTGGATGTCTAAGTCTATACACATACACGTTTTTATTCTCTAAGAACACTTTCTTTTAACTTTTCTAATCATTCTAAATCATTCATCATCATTTGTCATTAAATCTCAGCCTCTCTAGTCAGCCGTTATAGTTGCAGAGGACTCAAGAAGATAAAATGTGACATTATTTTTAACTGCACTCTACTGTTCTTCAAATAGCTAACACACAGGTACTGAGAACAATTACACTTCACATCAAAATGATGAGCATAGAACAGGAGCAATTATTTCTGATGTGAATTTTTCATAGGAATTTTCAATAAATCTGAGATAAGCACACTTTCTATTCTTAAACCTAGTATTACCAATGTTTAAAATGAATTAATGTCAATAACATTGCGATTGTTGTTTATATATAAATCAATCTATGCCTAATAAAGGGGGTTCAGTTATTCTTAGGTTGTATCTATATAACAATGAATGAAGTCATTCAATTTAACCATATCGGTAGAATGAAACAGCTTGTTTAAAGCTGCTAATGATAAAAATTATTATTATAAACTATTGACTATTATGGACAGACACTGTCTTAAATGCTTTACTATATATATATACATACACATACACACACACACATACACACACACATATATACACATATATATATATCACTTAATTTGTTTCTCATAACAAGCTTAAGACAGAAATACAATTTTCATACCCATTGTACATATAAATGAGACAAAGAGAAGTTAAGGGACTTCCTCAAGGTCGGCCTAAGTTGACATTCAAATGAAGGCAGTCTAATCACAGATCCTGACCTCTTAATTACTGTCTAATCCGCCTCATGCATGAGGGAAGCAGCAAATCAGATAACTAAAATGTTCAGTTTTCAACAGATAAACACCAGCCTCAGCAGAAAAATTTTGATTACATGGTCAAATTAGTTGTTACTGTATTTCTGCCTTAAGACAATTAAGGTTTACACTTTCACCTAGAATAGTACACTTATTAACCAGAGCAATGAGATGCTAAAAGTGACAATTAAGAGGTTGCCAAAGAAATACTGTAAGGCAAATCAGTCTTCTATTGATAACAATTACACATAGTATTCATCCAAGATTTTAAAAATATATGTTGAGATAAAATTACATTCCATTCCTAACATTTGACAACTTTCCTATTTGTAATATATCACATTCTTCCTCCCCAGGATATATTTTCTGGAGCTGATATTTCATTGACTTGGAAAGTCTTTCTGAGAAAATAACATGTATCTCTCTTCTCTGACTATTCTCTCTTTTCATTTATTTATTTATTTATTTTTTTGAGACAGAGTCTCACTGTGTTGCCCTGGCTAGAGTGAGTGCTGTGGCATCAGCCTAGCTCACAGCAACCTCAAACTCCTGGGCTCAAGCGATCCTCCCGTCTCAGCCTCCCAAGTAGCTGGGACTACAGGCATGCGCCACCATTCCCAGCTAATTTTTTCTATATATTTTTAGCTGTCCAATTAATTTCTTTCTATTTTTAGTAGAGACGGGGTCTCGCTCTTGCTCAGGCTGGCTGGTCTCGAACTCCTGAGCTCAAACAATCCGCCCGCCTCGGCCTCCCAGAGAGCTAGGATTACAGGTGTGAGCCACCGTGCCCAGCCTCTCTTTTTATTTTTAATTGAAACCCTTTCCTATAACATTTTTCACAACTGCATAATATTTTACATTTCTTGCTAGAAATAGCCATACACCCCAAGGTCAAGAGCTGCCTTTGTTTAGATGATGGATGCTCTTTTCACTCTGGTTCATCCTTCCTCCATCCACTGTCCATGCCACATATTCAGGGCATGATCTTTGAAAAGAGGCTGCCAAGAAGAACTTGTTTTTGGAAAACTTAGATTTTATGTGATTAAAGATAATGGAGCTGAAAATAATTAAGAATGGTAATCCTAATTCTTTTTCTTTCTACCTAGACAGGGTAATATCAAAGTTTCAAATGACCTCACACCCCACCATGAATCTCCTTTACCAGGATTACTCGGCCTTGTTTGAATACCTTCAGTGATACAGGAAACTCACTACTGCATCAGACAGGTCACTTTGTTTTTTAACAGCTCTAATTATTACAGTTTTTCTTTAAATAAAATATTCCTTTCTCTGACTTTTCTAAGTTGAATCTAATTCTGCTCTTCAGATCAAAAGTAAGATAATATCAAATGGCAAAAAGCAATTCATGTTACCAAAATGTTTATACCCCATAATACTCTGAAATAAAAAAATAAAAATAAAACGAAGATTCATCAAGTATTTACAAACAGTTCTGATGCATTCTCTAACTCTCCCCTTCTCCAAGCTAAGTATGCTCATTGTTTTTCCTTTAGTACATGTTCCTTGTCTTTAAGGGGCCTATTCACTTCACTTTCTCGAATGTTCCCCCCGAGCCTGCTAACTCAGTTAATCGATGTCCCACTTGCTGCCTAGAATAAAACCTATGATATCAGCAACATTTGATTAGCCAAAGTAAACTGGGAAGATCTCTTCCTTTGTCCTGGATGTCATCTCTCTAATAATGAATTTTTAAGTCAACTGAATGAACATTAATATGATTTTTTAAAAAATCTTCCTACATCTCTTATCAGTTCCCTAATCATTGGAAACCTGGAAGCCATTTAGGTATCAAAAAACTAATACTGCCACTAATGGCAATGTCTCTTTTGTTCTCACTAATACTGCTGAAGGTTGTAAGCCTTTGCCCATTTGGGGACTAAATATTTTACTGACATGGGTTTTAGTTTTGTGCCTGGTTAACAGTAGGAATTCAAGAACTAGATTTACTTAGTTCTACTACTTGATAGCTATATGAATAAACAAGCAAGTTACTTAAGCAAATTTCTGCTTTTTCATCTTCAAAATAGGAAAATAATTACACTTGAGTTATAACGTAGTAAGAGTCAAATGAAATACTGTGTAAAGTACTTAGTGTAGTGCTCAGCATACAACAAGTGTTCGATAAATGTTAGCAATCATTAAGATGTGAGCTTATTTGAAGCTCTCATAGAAGAAGCACACTATTTAGTCAGACTTCTGATCATCATATCTTGGATTATGGCCTCATCCTTTGCACAAAGATGAAGTCCACAGAATTCAGAAACCAAAGTTGAGAAATTCCTTGAGGCCTCTGCTGTAGCGTATCACGGTGTGTTCAAACTACAAGCAGTCTTCTCCAAGACCAGTGTAGGGACTCTCAGACAGCAATATCCTTGGCTCTGGGTTGACTTCATGGCCAGGTACCTGGTACTTCAGTTCCTTGCTTTCCCGCTTCCAGTTTTCAAAGAGGAAACTGATCATATAAGTCAAATTCCATCTATAGTAATTGGGGCTCACACTTGGTGCAATCATCTGTGATTAGGGGTGACCCTAGGAAAGCTACCTAGCATATGAAATGGCCATAACAAGAAAGAGCTATGCAAGAGGGACTTTGTTTGGATTAAGCTTTGGCTTAAGGGAGTACCGTGGCTGGTTTGATCTATCCAGACCACTGAAACTTGCTCTGTATCAGCATTAAGACTGTTTGACTTTCTTATCATTCATGTATTCACTGAAGTAGTGCTTTTAAGTTCCTTCAAGAACTTTTTCTTTGCATTCATAACATGGCTAACTCTTTGGTGCAAGAGGTCTAGCTTTCAGACTATTTTGGTTTTCAACATGCCTTCCTCACCAAGCCTCATCATTTCTGGTTTAAAGTGAGAAACATGTGACTCTTCCTTTTACTTGAACACTTAAAGGCCATTGTAGGGTTATTAATTGGCCTAATTTAAATATTATTGTGTCTCAGGGTATAGGAAGGCCCGAGCAGAGGGAGAGAGATGAAGGAATGGCTGGTCAGTGGAGCATTCAGAGCACTCACATTCAGCAATTGTTTGTCACCTTATATGGGCATGGTCATGGCATCCCAGAACAATTGCAATAGTAACATCAAAAATGACTAATTACAGATCACCACAACAGACATAAAGACAATGAAAATGTTTGAGATGTTGTGAGAGTTACCAAAGCATGACATAGAGACACAAAGTGAGCACATGTTGTTAGAGAACTAGCGCTGATAGATTTTCAAGACATTTATAAAAATGCAATGTCCACAAAGTGCAATAAAAAGTAGTACATCTGTATTTGATGATTTCTGTGGTATAAATATTCCCACCAAGGCTAATTTCAGCTTATTAACATTAAGTCAATGAATGTGAGGACAGTGACTACAAAATTTATATTTTAATTTTTTATCATGGCTGTTAGAATTTCCTGCAAATTTCAAAATTTGCTCTCACAAGCTTGTACAAAGCAGCTCTAGCACACTGCTGCTGACGAGATGAGACCATATAAGACTTGGCCTCTTCCTTTACAAACTAATTGGGAAAATGATTTTTTACACGTGAACCAATTCAAAGATGATGTAAAACATCACATACTTAACTATAAAATGATAGGTATAGACAAAATGGGTATTTCAGAGGGGAGATCTCTGAAATAGAGAGGCAAAACATCAAGAATGTCTTCCGTACTTTTAGTATTGATATTCTATCTATTTTGAACTTTCCAAAATATATTCTAAAGTGCTCAAACACAAATCCAGGCAAATGAAATTCTCATGGGGTAAAATGAAATCATGTTCTTCATTGGTTGTAGTGCCTTCTGAAGATCTCTCATTGTGAGACATAAAGAAGCATTAGAAGATTGTTTGAGGAGAGCTGAATTGAGAATTACTAGATCCCAAAGATCAGCTTAATAATTCATAAAGTCTAAACTTAGAAAGAATTACTTGCAGACTGGATTGATGGACTATTAGAAATAGTCGATGACTGCCCTTGAGAGACCTAGAGAAAAGTGATCGGGAAAAGTGGCACTTGGGTTTAATAAACTTCAGGCCGCTCAGATACATCTCCTAACTAATGGATTGTGACATACATAGTCTGCGCTTTGGCCAGCAGTGATACCCAGTGCTGTAATTGTCTTGCATATAGAGTGTCTGTTTCCAAAGAAAGTTGTTGCTGTATTGAGAGAGTAATTACAAAGCTGCCAGAAGGAAGAGCAGTCACCTCACCGAGCTCACCATGATTTATTGGATGTATTTGTACTCTTGAACGGATCTGTCTTTTTCTTCCAAGAATGTTTGCAAACCTCAATATGAATCTCTCTTCCCCTGCGCTCACCTCATTTGTGTCTGAAATATTGATCTGCTTGACAAAGGACAGGGCAGTATAAGTCTGTGTGTGTGTGCATGTGTGTGGTGAGGGAGAAAGAGAGCAGGAAAGAAGAAAGGAGGGAGAGTGGGAGAGAAGGCGGGGAGAAGAAGAGAAGGGAGAGAGGGAGAGAGGGTGCATGTGTGTGCTCACACAGTGTTCAATGGCATGATTCCTCTTTTCATATAATCTTTATCGTCCAGGGAGATTTGGCACATAAACTGTCCTTTCTCCTTGAAAGTTCTAATGATTATTTTTGCCTTTGAGAAACAAACTCCATTGTGAAGTTGAGAAAGCCCTTCAGTCTTTTCTATGGCACTTGTCCATGGAGTCCGCAATAAGAAACGATTTATGAAAGCACACCAATGCAAGAAAACCACAATGTTTGTGACAAATTCTTTTACATCCATTGCAGATCAGCAGTTTTAGGAATGTAGTCCCCATGGTATCTTAAATACCAAATGTCTTCTATCAAACAAATGCATCTTGCTAAAGTTGTGGAGAAGCTTGGAAGGTTTTAGTTACCCATTTCCCCTTTGGAAAAGTAATCAAAAGTTGCTTTTCGTTAACTCAAGCATTTTCTCTCTCTCAGCGTATACTTCCACTTTTCCAAGCTAGTAGTCATTGAGGAGCAGTAGCAGGCATTGGTGCAAACTAACCCCCTACTAAATGCCCCATTTTGCATTTGTCTCTGACTTTTTTCCTTTTTTCACAAATTGGAACATTTTTATGTCTCTTACTTTTCTTTAAAATTTCCAGTTGCAGTCTTAGCAAATCAAGTATCTTTGTGGAAAAAAAAAATGCTTACACTCAATTTCCTAAAACACTAAGTGTACAAAGTTATCAGAAACTTTATGTCAAACTCAAGGTTATAGCTCAGGCAATTCTGGATTCAGCATACCTGTTCTGTCAGAAAGAGCTTGTTAATAAATTTTTCCTGTTGCTAATCAATATAGGAAATCGAAATGTGTGAAATAAAATAAAACAATGTCATATACTTGAAATTCATTGTGTTCAAAGGACCAAAGGAGATGATCATTGTTTCAGAAAAGGTTAGGGGTTTTACTGTTTCTGGGGCAATGTAATAAATTAAGTAAGCTCTTTTGGTCCGTTTTGCTCTCTGCAATACCAGATAGTATGTGATTATGATTCAATTTTGAAATTATTTTCCAATTGATGAGCACCTTCTCAACTCTGTGACAGGTCCAGCCCCACTTAACCTGAACTGACCTTGCTTCCAGCACAGGCTGTGGATACAGTGGAAAAACAAGGTAGACATTGAACTGAAAATCAGCAATCTTGGCTTCTGATTCTGCAAACATATGCTATAAGAAGGTGAATATAATTTTCTTAAGGCAAAAATTATATTCAATTAATCAACTAGTTTTCTCGAGGCAGTTTATAAGTACAAGAACAATTGATATGCCATAGTTAAAGCTTTATTTTGATTTTGAAAAAGAATATCACGTATTTCCACAAGATTTGCCACTCCCATCCATCAGAAGATTCAGGAAAAAGTTGAAATTAGCTGAGAAGTAGAAAACTAAGTTTAGAAATAAATTTTCTTTTCCTTGAATAGAAAAATACTAACATTGGTGCTCCAAGGAAAAAAAATTGTAATACTAGTTCGACTTAATACTTAAATAAGTGATTCAAAAGAAGTGTTACATAGGGAAATTTCCAGGTTTGCAGAGGGAGGGTCATATCAAACCAATACATAAACTTAACAAAGAATTTACAAAGTCCATTTATTCAATGATATTTTTTGAACACCAATCATGTGCTAAGCATTATAAGGGATATAAACAGTTCCTATTTTCAAGGGGCTTATATTCTAGTATATGATTAAAATATTACTTTTAAAACCATAAAATGAAATAGAAAATATTCCTACTAGACAAATAGGTAAAATACTATGAAGTTTCATAGTGTAAAGTGTTTCTTTCCGGCTTGAGGGAAGAGAAGGAGAGTCAAATTTTCATGAAGGCGATGACATTTTTGCCCGACCTTTAGACCTCTAGTCTGCATAATAAAGCACTGGGGATTTCCAGGCAACAGAGAACAGGAGCAAAGGTACAGTAGAAAAGCAGGCATAAATGATATATGTGAGCAATAAGGATTTTGAGGCTATTGCTGTTTTCCTGTTAGCACACAGAGTATGTAAGAAGTAGAGAACAAGATTGGGGCTGTAAACAGCTATGAAATGTCAAGTTAGGGAATTTGGACTTGATCCTGAAAACTAAGAGTTCTCAACCTCTGTCTTCCTCATCACACATGACAGATGACATTTCATCATACAGGACATTGTCATAGAAAATGTTATTAACACATAGAAATAACTATGGCTCCCAAAGAAATCATCTCATTATGTAAATGAATGAGTGATTTTTTATGAAAAATGAAGTCATAAATTTGTTCTAATTTTTAATGTAAGTTATTTTCAAACATCAGTATTTTAATTATTAATGATGGCAGATTACTTTTGGTACATGTCAAAATAGATGACAATATTTCAGTGGGAATACTTTGCAGTTATTAGAGGTTAAATAAAATTGAATTTGGGAGAAAATGGAGTAAATAAATTCAATGAGAAGCAATGATAATATTGGTTTGAGTAATAATGAAGACCTGAACACAGAAAACAGCAGTGGAAATGGAGAGGAGCCTGGATGGTTTTGAGTTATTACAGGATATGAACTCTTGAAACCCAATTAGATTAGATAAAAGAAGGGAGCTGTGGTGGGTGGAAAAAGTCAGGAGAAAAGTCCCAAATTAAGTAAAGGTTCAAGTGGGAATTTGAGTGGGAAGATGGTGCCATTACAAAAATGATGAATTCAGGAGGAAGAATGAGTTTAGGAAGTAAGAAAGTAGGTTCAGTTTAGCATAAACTGAGTTTGTGGGGCTTAAGTTACCCCTAGATATTAGATAGGTAAATTGAAATTTTACAGACCTAACAATCAGACAGAAAAGAAAGCCAGAGATTATGATTTGGGAGTCATCCATGAGGCTATGTATGTTTACCTTCTTTTTGCCTCTTGTAATACTTCCCTTGATAATTAGTTTCTTGAGAATGAATTTCAGAGTTGTGGAGGAAGAAATCAACTCGTAGAATATTCAGTCCTAGAGTTGGTAGAACAAAAAGTAAACTAGAATTCTACAAAAGCCAAGGAACCAGAGGAATCAAGCTGAGAGTGATTTATCATGTCAAATGCTCCATAAAATTTAAAGAAGATAGGAATGGAGAAATTATCCTTTAGATTTGTAGAAAACATTAGTTCAAAAAAGCAGTTAGCATAGAAGCCAGATAACAGTGATTGTTGGGCATGTAGAAGGAAAGATAGACTGGTATTTCAAGAATATGATGATTGGAAGTACAGCAAGAATGCTCCCATATATGTATCAGGGTAGTGAGACTATTTTTTGATATTCTGTTTGAGAAAATTTGAAATGTAAGTAACAGAAAGTCAATAATAGAATCATGGCAGTGAAAGTGGTGTAAAAAGCACACATGAGTCTGATGTAAGAGCCATCAAGAAATGTGTCATACTCTGGGGGTAAGAAGGCTTTTGGGTAGCTGTATTAGATTAGACCTTCCCAGAAGAAGATACATGGGTTTGGATGTGGACATATTGTGGAAACATCACTGATGGATAAAGGGAGAGTAGTAAGTTTCAATAATAGGGATTGGAGCAGAAAGCTGGAAAGTATTTGGAAGATATGAATTCAGTTTCCCACTGGTAAAACCAGTTAACAGAATAGTAGGACTTTTAGGAAAAACAAGGCTCTCCTTAATTTAACTACTATTAAATGTGGAGGTTATACTTCACCTTTCCATGTGGGTTCATGTCTCCACCTTTCAAGGAATATATGACATAGTAAAGAAAAATATAAACCAAAGATGATTGATTGAGAAATCCAATAAAAATGATCCAGAAATATAAGGAATATTCATCTGAGCATAAATGAAGAGTTTATGTTACGTAAAGTAGTTATTACTCTTTAGTTTGGAAATGCAAAGATGGTGAAATGACAAAATCATGAAACAAACTGTTTATGTATTTGTTTATAAAATATCAGTATACTAAAATGAGAAATTATTGTTAATAGTTGAGTGTGTTTTTAATACAAGCAAAATTAGTCCTATTTTACTTAGGAAGAAGAAAGTTTACAAAAATTACTAGTCAATGACCATACTGCCTAAGAGGAAGGCATGGAGAGCAAGAAGGAAGTTAATATTTATCATACACATATTAATATCTACCAAGTTTCAGGCACTGTGAATGGCAATATACTTGTGTTCTCTCAGTTAATTCCATCAATAAATAGATGATAGAGGTATCAACAGACCCATTTTATAAGTGAGAAATTTATGGTCTAGCCTGAGATCACTTAGCTATTAGTATATAGTAGACTTAAAAGTTGAGATCCAGTTCTAACTGACTTCCTGTTCTTGTGTGCCACACTACCTACATTAAAAAATTTCCATCACCAAGAGATATAACTTCTTGGGTAAGTTAACTGTGTGTGTAATTTTGATCCATTTTGAAATTGTGGGACATCGTGCGACCTCCTTACACATGTCTTTTGGTGCCTTTCTTAGAGATAAGTTGCAGAATTGAATGGACCATGGAACTAATAAAGTATAACATTTTCCCTGTTATTAAATTCACTATCTTGAAGTGGGCGCTTGGACCATGTTAGTACAAGAAACATGCAATGTATACAATATTTACTCAGTAAATATTCATTATTGATGCTGAAGATGATACAGAAAAAATGAAGATGGAAATTAGACAGAAAGACACAACATATCAGAGCAATTAAGGAATCTTTGGAGGGCAATAGGGGCATAAGACTTAAAGTGGTGATACATATATGTGTGTGCAAACATACATGCACGCACACACACCGTTTACCTCCCAAAAGAGACCAGTGTCATTTGATTCCAAACACTTTGAAGTTATATTGACATTTCAAAAATATTCTGGATAAAATCATCTATATATCTTTACATTTCAAACATTTTTCCATTTGTACTGATCAACTAATCACTGCAAATGATTTTAATAAAAGGGAAAAAATTAAATTAAAAATTAGCAAAGATATTTTTTAAAGATATTTAATGACGAACAGTTTCTGTATTTTCAATGAAAACTTTCTCTGTCCTCTCCTTGGTCAAGGCCAATCTCTGTAATCCCTTTTTAGCCCAGTTTATAAACTGCTGTTGACTTCAGTAATAGAATTTCATAAATAAAAAAAGATGACAGAAATTACCTTACTACTGCAAAATGAATCAATACATTCTGAATTTTGACTTCCAAGAATGTTGTTCAGGGACATGTTGTTTATTCTATGAAGGGCTACAGGCATTCTGGATAAAACTGATATTCTCCAATTTGAATCACTTCTGCTCTTGAGTTTTTCTGGTGTAAAGAAAGTAAGCATTTTTAAGTTCATCACTGGAGAAACGTTTTTCTTTTACCACCACTCAAAAATATGCTGTGATATACTAACTTGCTAGTAAATATGCTATAGGATTGAACATTACTTACATGAAATTTGAAGGCTATTGTGTTGTCATTTAAGACATTTAATAAATTTCCCTCTCGTGGAATTTTACCTCTCAACTTTAATATGTCCTTTTTTGTGGTGTTTTCTTTTATTAGGGAAAATTATATTTGAAATCATTGGTGGACTTCCTAATCAGTTTAGCTTTGCCATAGCGCAACTCTTGAGCTTCTTAAAATCTTCACACAAAATGTGCTGGGATCAGATACTGGTAGGGTTTTGCCAAAAGGCAATTTACTTTTATATCAAAAAATTGCCTGAAATACGGTCATAGTTTTTGTGTTGTGGCATATAATTTGATAATTCTGTCTCTGTTTGAAGAAATGTTACTGATTTATCCACAGAAGCTGGTAGGTTAAAGGCAGTTCTTGATGTATAATTAACTGCGAGAAATAGATTTGTCGTAAAATTCTATGTCTTGGATTTAGTCATTTTTGCTGTCTGGGCTTCATCCAAAATTCCTCTGAGTACAGCCCAAACTAGAATTAGCTCAAGAAATTTGAAGAATTTCTTCAATTTGGCATCTCCGTGTGAGATTCTCTCCAGCCCCAAGTTGGCTCCGGCATGAAATCCTCGCTGGAGTACTATAGGAAATTGTGCATGTTGGTTTCCATTATTCCTGATTGCTGAGTGTGATAGATTTCTCACATGTGCTGTAAGACACTCTCTAAGACAATTTTCCATTTTACTCAGATCAATTCAAACCAGACTGTATATGCCATCATACAAACTACTTGGCCATGTGCTCTCAGAGCAATGTATAATCTAGAAGAGCCATTTAACCTCATGGGAATTCCATATGACTGGGACGTCATTTTACAATAATAGGATAATTTATGTCATCTTTTTTACTCAAAAATTATATTCTGTCATCATGTTTATTCAAATCTAATATCATTGTTTTGATGGCTTGTATGGGGTCTAGTCATAGATCGACAAAACCTAAATTTATGAATTCTGTTTTTTGTGTGCTTTTCAACAATCCTTGATGCTGCTTACTAAAAACAGAAGGAATATTTATCAATAAATTTACAATCCCTTTTTATGAAAACCTAGACACATCAGCCTTAGGAAGTAATGAAAGAGCCCCCCCACCCCACCTTTACTGGTACAAAAGACTAAGCAAGAGTATTGGTTCTCTATTGCTGCTGTAACAAATTATCACTAAATTGGAGTTTAAAGCAACACAAATTTATTATTGTACAGTTATGTCTAACGTCTGATGCAGGTCACACTAATCTAAATTCAAGATGCTGTCAGGGCTACATTTCTTCCAAGAAACTCTAGGAGAAAAATCTGTTTCCTTGCCTTTTCTGCCTTATGTCCTCATTCCTCCGTCTTTCTTCTTTTTACTTTTTTGTATTTTTTATTGATATATCATAGTTGTACATATTTTGGGGGTACATATGATATTTCATTACATGTATACAATATGTAAGAATTAAATCAGGGTAACTGAGATATCCAGCATCTCAAATATTTTCCTTTTCTTAGTGTTAGAATAGTACAAATCTCTTCTAGCTATTTTGAAATATCCAATAAAGTATTGTTAACTAGAATTTCCCTACTGTACTAGTGAACTTGTTCTTTCTTTCTAACTATATTTTTGGACTCATTAACTAACTTCTCTTTCTCCATCTTGAAAGTCAGCAATAGCAGTAACAGATCCCTTCACATTGCATCACACTAAATTCCTCTTCTATTGTCAAATATTCCTCTGTTTCTCCCTTCTCGCTTTCTCTTCTAGTTTTAAGGAGCTTATGATTACATTGGGCTCAACCAGATAATTCAAGACAATCCCCCCATCTCAAGATCCTTAACTTAATTACATGTAAAGTCCCTTTTTCCATATAAAGTAACATATTCATAGATTCCAGTGATTAGGGCATTGGCATCTTTGGGAGACTATTATTCTGCCTACCATGGCAAGCATGAGTTCAAATAGACTTAACAGCAATCACAAAGAAGACTTTCTTAAATAGTCCTTCTCTCCAGCTGATCACTTTTTCCCCCACCAATAGTAAGACTTTGTATTGAGTATGCATACTATCATTGTGTCTTTAAATGCACTATTACATAATTGTTGTTATCTAATTTCTGAATGGATGTTTTTCTCCTCTTTTCAATTCACCATCACCAATTTTACAAGATCAACTTTCATGAATAGTTACTACTTTGTATAAGATATCTATGGAAGCACTAGTCCAATCATAGCAGTTGCTCAATGCAATTTTTAACAAACTTAATTACAAAGGAGGGTCATTTTCTCAATCTCTTTGAATCTCAAGGTAAAAAGGACATTGCTTGCTGAATGCAGGATAAAGATCTAGAATGGGATACATACACATATAGGAGGACTTATGGAATGATTTGTAAATGATTCATTCAAACATCAGTCATATTTGTACTTCTATTGCACCTTATTTGTGCTTCTTTTATGATGCCTAGTGTGCTTTTCATGTATGAAATATTATGTTCTTGTTTCAAATTTGGTATTAGATTCTTTGAAAGCAGAGTCATTCAAGAACAAAACTTATCTAAATTATATTTGTATAATCAGAATGTTCATATGATCTGTTCTTATACATTCAAATTTTGAGAGCACTGTGACCTGCTGTCCATACTACTTGTCTTTTCCAGAGATTTTAGAGATAGCAACCTTGTGCTCACCCTCTTCACTGAAGGAAGTACAAAATGCTTAGGCCAAGTCATTCTCAATCTACTTCGTAAATGTACCTTTTAGGGTGGTATCTTGCCTGCTTGCAGTTTGCTTTCCTTGTTAAAAAGGGAATACTTGCAAAGTTTGGTCTCCTTGCTAGAGGTGAATTGGGTGTGGGCAGTTCTGGTGTGTCCTACTTCTCAGCCTTGCGCTTCAAAGCCTCTACTGCTGGGGAGAAGCTTGAAGATATGAATTGCAGTGGAAGATAAAGAGAGATAACCTCAGACACCTCCAAGCATTGTTGGGAAACTGTCGTGGAGCTCTGTTAAGCCAACTTGAGTGCTGATGCACCTTTCAGCATGTCAGAAAAACAAAAAAATCAAAACATAGATTCTTACTCCTCTGCCTAGTGTCAATGTAAATAAAAATAAACTAAAATGAGGCAACATAAATTGAGGCACTTTAGTATACCCAAAGGAAGACTGGCTGAGAATGATTTAGAACATAGAAATCACCTGTGAAACATGCTAAAATGTGGGTTCTGAGTCCTAGAATGGGATACAAGATTCTACATTTTTTTTCTTTTCTTATTTTAATAAATTTAGGGAGTACAAGTTGAATAAGATTCTACATTTCTAAGAAGCCTCAGATAATATGGATGCTGCTTTCTCTCAGATTACACCAACAAAGATTTAGAGCAAAACTTAATCCATTTTGTAGTAACAATAGGACCTCTAGTAGGCATGGAGATATAGTGAACAGGGACCACTAAACTTCACTCTCATCTCAATATTACCAAATAAGGAAAAATGTGGGTGTGACTGTACTTAGGGAGTGTGTTTGTGTTTCCCTCATGACTCCCCAAAAGCAGTGTGTCTTAGTGACTATAGCCCAGGATTGAAACAAGTCTCAGCCGAGCTCCTGACTCATTAGTGAAACCCTGTGTAAATTACTTTACCATCCTGTCTGATTTTTTTTTTAATTTCCAAAATAAGAATTTGGATACTTGTTCCAGGCTTTTCCCACAGACACAGTAATTATTAACAAGGGACCACTGTAAAGAAAGAGTAGATACAAACACAAGGAATTGTTAGTACTCTCTGCCATCTCTTTTCCATCCAATGCCCTTCTTGCTACTTGTACCTCATTTATCTATAGTCCAAGTTCTTTCCATTTTCTTGGTATTCTTCTCATCTGACCATGTGATGCATTATTCAAATGCCCAATTCCTTTTATTGCTAATTATGTATTAACCAGGTTCTGACTTCATTCTTCTCTGTATTGAATCCTGGTCCAGACATGACACTGACAAAAAGGATTCCTAGAGCTCAGAGGAAATTTTGGCAAATGACAGTTCTCTTTTAGGGCTGTTAGTGTTAATGGAATATTTGATAAGATGGTAATAACCCCTGAGATCCTTTTATAGCAAACCCAGGGGCAATATAGATATATTTTTTAACAGTCTCAATGACTTTTATTTATTCATTTAAGTTTTCAGTGAGGTCAGTTCTTGACAGCATTTCACAATGACAATTTCTTCAAACGTGTTAAACATGTATAATTCAAGCTGTCTTTTTTCTTCCAATTATACCTATTGATATGCATAGAAAATATTTCTCCATGTTTATGATTTAGATGCAGTTTAAAATTCATTTCCTCAGCTCTCATTTAGAAGTGAAGAACTTTCCGCCAAGCTATAGGATATTCCCCTTACCTGTTTGTAGAATCAGCAATTTGGTTGTTAAAATTCTCACCCACGTGTCATCTATTTATGTCCTCCTTTTTAATCTCCCTTCTCAAAGACTCTTTGTGCCTCCGTTCCAGTATCCAATAGTTAAAATTTGATTATTTCCCTCTGGAAAAAAATGTTTATTGTCCTTGTCAATTTTATACAAAATAACACAATTCTTCCTCTGTTTCAAACATAAGGTCCAATTAACAATATGAATGGACAGGAAATATAAACATTTTGAGGATAATGCTAGTAACAATAAGTGTTAACATTTATTGAGTACTGTTCCAGGCATCAGGCAAAGTGCTTAACATAGGAGTTCTAATTTAATTCTCACAACAATCGTATAAAGAAACAACAATTAATACCCTCATCGTGCGGATGTTGATACTAAGGTTTAGAGACGCTGTGCGATGCTGCCCAGGGTCATACAGAAATAAGCAACAGAGCCTCTAATAAAAAATAAAGCCAATGCTTTCTTAATTGTTGTGCTAAATTATTTTGGCAAGAGTGTACTAATTCTGGATCTGAACATTGCTACTGTCCACACAGAAAATACATTTCTGTCTCAGGTGCAATGCCCTTTAATGTTCAAAGCTTTACTCTGAGGCTGTTATTAGAGCTGAATTGTCCCAGGTTCCTCTTATGTAGTATGTGTGAAGTCAACAGTAAACCTGTTTCATTACACCACCAACCTTAATTAATATGTTTATAATAATGGCTTGGAATTTATTTAACCAAAATGATAACTTCATTTAACATAACGACTTGATGCACAGGCAGCATTGTGAGTTACAGTGCTCCTGCTACTGTTTCCAGAACATTTACCATGTGGCTAATGGGAAATTACCTTTGTGATCCTGCAACACCTGTTAATGCCTTGTTTCACCTCTGAAGCTTGATCTCTTTGTATGAAGTTAGGCAGCCATAGTGAGTTAAATAGGAACCAAGTGAATTATTAATTATTTTAATAGCATTGTCATGGTTGCTTTGTTATTAAAAATCTTGGAATGCCATAATAAAAGATCAGTAAAGCATATCTTTTAAAACCTTTTTTTTTATTTCAAAATATTATGGGGGTACAAATGTTTTTGGTTTTGTGTATCAATTTTGTTACACTTGAATTAGGGTTATAAAGTGTACCCATTTCCAAGATAGTGTTCATTGTACCCGTCAGGTAGATTTTCTCCCATGAGCATTTCCTCATATGATTTTTGGCCATTTGTCTGTCTTCTTTTGAAAGCTTCTGTTCATGCATTTTGTCTACTTTTTAATGGAGTCGTTTGTTTTTCTCTCTCTAATTTGCTTGAGTTATTTGTAGATCCTGGTAATTAGCCCTTTATCAGGTGTATAGCTTGCAAATATTTTCTCCTATTCTGTAAGTTATCTTTTTGCTCTGTTGATTATTTCCTTAGCTGTGCAGAAACTTTTTAATTTAATCAAGTCCCATTTATTTATTTTTGTTGTTGCTGTAATTGTCATAGAGGTTTTCCTCATAAATTCTTTGCTTAGGCCAGTATCTAGAAGAGTTTTTCCAACATTTTCTTCTAGAATTCTTATGGTTTCATACATATGATTATTTTCATAGATTTCAATTTCCTAATGAAATTCTCCATTCTTCCTTACATTTTGTCCACTTCCTTCATCTGTTTTTCTGAAATATACATCACAGTTAAATTTTTCTTACATTAACTGTAATATCTGAGGAGAAATGTCAGTGAAATCATGGAGTGAGGACCTATAAAATTCTCTTCTTCATAAAAGCAATAGAAAAATTGAAAAAAA